>JALLBE010001712.1:0-19674 GCA_036939795.1 Thalassiosira mediterranea | reverse complement strand
CTCCTTCCTAGCCATAGCTGTATTTGGATCCAAGCTTCGTGCCAGGATTCAACACAATGGACAAGGATGACCTTAGCGTTGTCCACATCGCTGGATCTAATGGGAAAGGAAGCACTGCGCTCAAGATTGCGCATGCTCTCAGAATTGCCGGCTACCGTGTGGGCCTGTTCTCTTCTCCTCATATATCATCGTTTCGGGAACGTATACTAGTGAATGGGACACCCGCCTCTGAAGGTCAAATCCAGAGAGGATTGGAAGAAATTTTCGACCTGTGCGATTCTCAGGATATACCTGCTGTATTTTTTGAGGTTGTCACAACTCTAGCGTTCAAGATTTTCGACGAAGAAAAAGTTGATGTGGTGGTGTTGGAGACGGGGCTAGGCGGAAGGTTAGACGCTACGAATGTGATCAAGCAGCCAACCATCGCTGTAATCACGAGCATTGGCCTCGAACACACACAAATTCTGGGTGATACAGTTGAGAAAATTGCAATGGAAAAGGCTGGAATAATAAAGGCAGAGTGCCCAGTATTAGTGGGGCCCAATGTGCCAATGGATGTCTTGAGGAACTGTGCAATCGAGAAGAATGCATCAGTATTCTACGAATGTGATGATATACTGGGGAAACAATCTGCGCCACAGTCAGGCTTTGTTGATTATGATTCAGAGAACTCTAGGACTGCAACTGCAGCATTGACAGTGCTCCAACGACAGTGGATGAAGGAGCAAAGGACAAGGCAGTTATCAACCAAACATATCAGTGAGGGTGTCAAAGTAAGGCCGAAATGCCGCTTCGAAGAACTTGACATCTTGCTTTCAGCCAGGGCAAACCTACCGGTTGTCAAAGTTATCCTAGATGTAGCCCACAATCCGCAAGCAATCGAATACCTGATGGCAAAAGTGCACTTCAACTATCCATCGTCGCCTCTTCGCATAGTCGTTGGCATGTCAGCTGACAAAGATCTTGCAAGTTGTGCTGAAGTGCTTCTAGAAAGTGTTGCCTGTCCGACGAAGATTCATTTGGTGGAGTCCCCTAACCCTCGCGCTGCCTCTATCTTGGCCATGTTGGAGGCCAATCCGAAACTCAACGGCTGCATTCACGGCGAACCTTCAGTTTCGCTGCAGGTGAGAGAGGCATTGGATCTTGCCGCGGCCAATGGAGAGGTGCTCGTGGTGTGCGGTAGTTTTTTCATCATGGCAGATGCCAGGAAAGAGTTGGGCATAGAGGAGCCCCGTGACAGCGCTGCAATTGGAGAGGAAACGGCTAGAATTATCAGAAGTCGCCAAAAGTCTACTGGCTGAGACATTGTTTTGAATATTATCATAATCTGAGATAACACAGCTATATGATATTCAAAACACCAAGGCTGTTTATGATAATATGCAGAGTTCCATTTTATTTACCTATGCATACCCAATACCCTGCCAACAAAATCCACGACGAACACATCGATGCCACTCACATGTGGTATTGACGAGCATTAAATTTCCTGACCCGCACTCCAGACTCAGGAAATCCTCTCAGGTATCTCTCTCGATCATAGGAATTCGTCAGACATAATATTGTATTGTTGACAGAAGTGGTGGTCAAATGTGATCTGAATCGACTTACACATGATGTGTCAGTGTATCTCATCACTCTCCTCTGAGCTCAGAAATATATTGGCTCCTCTCGACAGATGCGCTAATTCATCTTATCCAAAGGTCGATTGAATCCACCCTTCCTGTTCATGTACTGCCTGTATTTCCTCCCCTTGTTCTTCGACGCCGCCCCCCTCGCGGCGCTCGACTGATTGTCCGCCACCGCCTTTCCTTTCGTGGTCCCGAACCCCCCGAAGCCCATCATCTGCATCATCCGATATTGCTCCTCGTCGACGTCCTCGTCGGATCCGTCTCCCTCACCGTTTTCGCCGCGCTTGCGTTTCTCGGGCATGGGCATGGCGTGCATCGGGTCGGATCCTCCGCGGCCAATAATATTATTGCCGTCGCCCGCCCCACCCTCGGCGGTGGCGGTCCCGGCCTCCTCCGCCTCGTTTTCCGCCCGCATCCTCGCCATGCGTTCCTTCCTCTCGCGCTCGAGACGTTCGCGCCTGTCCTCGCCGCTCTCGCGGTGGCGTCCCATCGCGCCTCCGCCTCCGACGCCCCTGCCGCCGGCAGGGCGGAAGTCGTCCCTGTGATGATCGCGACGTCGACCGCTTGGGCCGCTGCCACCCCTCGGACTGGGGCTGCGGCTCCTGCTCCGACTCCTGCTGCGACTTCTCCTATCCATGCCAGAATCCTCGTTGGATGTCTTCTGGATGTCCTCAAGAAGCCTTGCAACCCTGAACGACACGACGGCAACGGCCGGATGGAAGGACTCCGATCTCACTGACGGAATGTATGAGGCAAGACGGACGATGAAGCCTCCTTGCCCAAGAGAGGGAATAAAAAATGACCGACCGATCTGCAAGGCTCAAAACGATTTTTATCGGTTGCATCAAGCATCATTCACGTAGGACCTCATACGGTAGCGGCAAGATCCTGAAGAGTGCATGCACGATTTTGACCGGCTGACTGATGATGAAACGGCCGCCGCAAAGGGGCCCATCCATAAGTCGGCCAATGACTGCGTGATGGCCGACAATAATTCATGCTTCGCGCGACGAACGCGTTGCTTGAGCGTTGATTTGTGTGCGTGCGGTCATAAAAAATCAAAGCATTCCGATTCCAGAAAATTTCGCTCATAACTCATGAGGAAAAAAATTACACCGACCATGGCGTCGGCGACGAAGACGACGACGACGACGACGGCGATAGAGGCCGGTGGGACCGCCGACGACGCCCAGAAGCGGAAGCGCGTCAAGGCGCGATGGAGCATGCTCCGCAAGGCCATACTCGGCCAATCGTCTTCCGACATCAAGGCGGACGGCGTTACCGACGACGATTCCAAGGACGCCGCCACAGGGGCACGCGCCTCCTCCTCCTCGAGCAGCGGCGGCGCCGCCTTCCACGAGCTATCGATGAACGCCTTTCCCGGTTTCGAGGTGTTGGATCGCACGATCCTGCCCCGGGGGACCGGCGGGGGCGTCGACGAGATCTATCGCTCGGATATCGACAAGGGAGTAGTAGACGACGTTCTGGTGCGCAGCGAGGGCGACGACCGACATACGCGCAGCGGCGACTTCGACGTGATGCGCAACTCCTACGCTCACGGGGGTCGGACCGTATCCTTCCTGACGCGGGAGCCGAGGAGCGAGGAGTCTCGGCACACCCACACCGGCGTTTCCTCGACGGAGAAGAAGACGTCGCGCAGGAGGAGCACGATGAAGAGGGTCGAGGCTTTGTTGAGCCACAGGCACCACGGGGTGGACAACACGGGAAACGTGCGGGTCTGGGACGCCGAGGGCACCCTGGCGGGATTCTTGCTATCACTCGTGTTGGACAGTGGCGACTTCGACGCCGAGGCGGGCGTCATCGAGGGCAACGAGAGGGCGGAGGAATTGTCGGAGCTGAGGGCGGACGTCCGCTCCATCCTCGCCGGCGGCGCCGATAACGAGGAAGATGATCTCGACGAAGGCGCGGCGTGCAACGTGCTGGAGCTGGGCGCCGGACGCGCCGGCCTGGCGGGCCTGGCCCTGACGGCCGCGGTCCAGGGACGATCCGGCCAGCTGCCGACGCCCGCGCTGCGCGTCGTGCTCACGGACGGTCATCCGAAGTGCGTGGAGAACAACGAGGCCTGCGCCGGGTTGCTGGTAAGGAGGGAGGACAGGATGTGGGTCCGGGATACGAAGCGTCATCACAGACCTAAGGCGAGGCTGCTCATGTGGGAGAGCGGGCCGAAGGGTGTCGACGCCTGTCGCGGGATCAACGGGCTCGCGCCGGGCGGGAAGACCAACGATAGGAGTCGATCGGACGGGAGCTTCGAGGACGCGATACGCAAGAGCCTGATGAAACGCAGCCTCAGCGCGGAGATCGCCGCGATGGACGAGGGAGCGTACCAGCTGGTGCTCGCGAGCGACTGCGTGCACTTCCAGCAGAGTCACGACGGGTTGCTGACCACCGTCGCGCGTACCCTGGCGGTGGGAGGCATCGCGCTCCTGTGTCAGCCTCGGAGGGGCGATTCGTTGAAGAACTTCATGGCGTTGATCGATGCGGTCAACGTCGCGGGGACGGCCGGCGGAAGGCACGGCGGCGGCGGCAGGCCGCTGTTCCGCGTGACGCTCTTGAAGGACTTCAGTCCCAAGGTCTCGTCGATGCACTCGTCCCTGGTTCTGGGGGACGACTCGCAGAAGAGTTCCGACTCGGCCGCGCTGAGACAGCTGGCATCGACCCAGTACGACCCGGATCGTCACCGGCCTCTGCTGCTGGCCCTGAGAAAAATGAGATCGTACGACGAGGACGTGGACGGAGAGATGGTGCGCAATCATTTCATCACCAACCTGTTATACTGAGCAGTTGATTAAGGCGGCAAAATGTGAAGGAGCTGTGACCGTCGCCACTGCAGTCAACAACATCTTCGTCGACAATAAAATTATTGACGCGACGAGTCCCTATTCAATGCCTAATGTAAAATGTCAAATCCAAGCTTGCCAATTTGGCACCGAGTGCTCCTTCGCCAAATTACCCTGTCTTTCAAGCTGCAGTATGGCAGAAAAACTCATAGGCTGTCCCCAAAGTTGGGAATTATGAATCAGGGTGATGCTGCGCGTGAAGAAAACCAGCTGAGATTAAACGCATGCTCTTGGAAATGGACATTTGAAAGAAGAAAATAATGGCAGTGTGCACATGCATTCTCATTTTTCTCTCAAAGCCAGGAATGGAAAAAAGATTGGCTTATAGTCAACATAAACTTTCTGCTATCTCAACGCTCTCCAAAGACAAAGGAGCAACCAACAAGGTGTGGCTAGTGAAGACGGTTCCAACATCGAGCTTCTGTTGGCTATCTGAGATGGTTGTTCTGTATATGGCACTTCAGGCACAGGCTTTGCCTCAATTGGTTTGGCAGTCAGACCGCAACCTAGAATTTCATCATTCACTGAAGTACACTGACACCCCTCATCGCACGAAATAATGCTCGATGCGGAGTCACCAGATTCTACCAGAACCAGGCGCGATGGATCATCTGGGAAAACGTCGCTGCCACGTTCGGCTGTGTAAACAATGGTAGAATCGTCTGGAAAATCCAGCGTCATTCCAGATGTAACTCGTTTTATGCTTCCGCAATCAATGCATTTGATAGTGCAAGCCATCCCCGCAGATTTGCACGTGAATGAGCCAGTGACTGGAGTGAATGTTGCAGTGTTGCTCTCGGTTTCACTGTTGTCGTCAACTGCCTGGACTGGAGCTGGTGTTACTGGTTCTTTGGTTGGTGGGGCTGCTGGGAGTTCCATAGGCTTCTCAGCAATGCACTTTTCTTTGTTCCAGCTGAATTGGCAGCACTCATCATAGTCAGAGAATACTTGAAGGACCCATGACGGTTTGGACCCATCATTCAAAAGGCATATTCCGTCCATTGATGACATGTAAAATTCGGCATCCATTGCGGGAACTGAGACTGGATTGGGAGTTGGTGGTGGGTTGGGCATAGGTGTTGGATCCTGCGCAGGGATGGCACCAAGCTCTGGAGCAGGAGACACCACCAGGCCAGTCGGTCCTACTTCGAAAGTGAATGCCTGATCAGTTTTGAACACCCCTCCTCTTGCAATCAGGTTTCCATCTCCAGGTTGGCCAAGGTACAACGAAAATGAGCCCTGACCTTCCAGACAACACATGCCATTTCCATGGAGGTCGAGGACCGTAAATGTATATTGCTGCACGCCTCGGCCATCGCCGTAAATTGGGATTGTCTCGGTTGCTTTCATAAATTCTTTGCTGTACCAGTCAAACCATTTGAAACCAAGCGGCAAATCATCTCCCACGTTTATCACGGACCATGCAAGCTAAGTGGGAGGATAGAGTTGTGACAAGAGTAAAAGCAATTCATGAGTACAAATGATGCCTCTGCATGACATTTTGATAGTTCAGTAATCTCACATCTGGTGGGTTGTTGTCAAATATCAACTCCAAAGTAAGCACTCGCTGTGGAGACTCGCCGACATAAAATCCATGCACAACTGATGCGCCTGACACTGCACTGAACCCCGGCTCATACACAAGTGCATCCGATTTGACATATCTTCTGCCATTGACTACAGCCATCTCTCCTCTGAATCCATCCTCTTTGTTGTCACGTATGGTCAGACGATAGAAGCGATCCGTTTCTACAATCACCTCTTCCCTCGTCGATATTCCATATTTTCCGGCGTAGTATCCAATCCGTCGTCTCGCGACGACTTGCCCGTCGGGGACGGAGGTGAGCTCCCAGCCAAGATCCTCGGGACTGAACGGATCCGTATCCACAAATATCGTCAGCAATCCATCCGGCGTCGAAACCGGAGCCGGAGTCGACACAGGGAAAGCAACCCCACTCCCTGGACTGCAATTCAGGTAGGCCGGCGGTGACCGGCTATACTCGCATATCGTGGGCCGAAGAAAATCGTCGTAGTAGGCGCTGAGCCGGCTATACACACCAGGAAAGTTTGGGTCTGCACAACCGAAGCCCCACGAGACCAGCCCAACCAGAATGTCGGCATCGCTGTTCGCTCCAGTCTTCACCAGCCCCCCGCCTGTACGATGGCGGCCGCAGCGCGAACACAATGAGACCCTGTTCATCAAAGGAATGCAATCGGCACAGAACAGCAGCAACTCACCCGAGTCTCCCTGGCATGCATCGGAAGTGGTGCCGATGTAATCCAGTGCGCACATCATGCTGCTCAATATCGCCCCCTCGTAGCTCCCAAATAGCACACCCTCGTTCGTCTTCACGTATCCCTCGCTTTCCTCACATTTCGCGTTCGTCATGTACCAGACGTCCGTTTCCCTGAGCTCGTCGCTAGTCGCCTGGCCGTACTCGCTGGGGTCAATGTCGCCCCACCCCTGAAGTTATGCCCAAGAAATGGCATGAGAAGCAGTGCCAAATATGCAGTTTTTTAGCAGGTCTAATGGACTCACCATCACCGCGAGCTGTTCTCCGTCCACTGGGACGTTTGCGTCGGCGTTTAACGTGATGTAAGGATGGACGCTGTCCCTTTCCAGAATCAGCAGCGCGAGGTCATTCTAATCGAGGAGATTGCATTTCGATGAACATGGCGTGAGGAACCAGACCGAACGCATAGACAATTGGTATCTCAAGTAAGCTCACCTCCACGATCTCCTTGTCATACTGCGGGTGAATGATCTTTTCAAGCACGTTCATCACCTCGTAGTCATAATCGTCGGGGGCGTCGAGGTCGTACCTCCCGAGGGTTATCTCCGTGGGAGTGGTCGTGCAGTGCGCGGCTGTGATGACTATGTTGGGCGCCACGAGGGAGCCGCCGCAGAAGTGCTGGTCGTTGTACTGGAGAGAGGCCGAGTAGGGATAGCGGGTTTCCGGGGCCTACATCACATTGTCATCAAGTGAGTGAGCGCATATTGTACAGCAAGTCGGGTGGTTGCAGTGTGAGAGAAAACTGACGAGGACCGGGCAGTACTACTTGCATCTTGACCACGAAGTAAATGCAACTCACCGAGAGCCCATTGATGATCCTCAAATCGGGCATCAATTTCGCAGTTCCTTGCTGAACCCCGCCGTGTGTATCTGACAAGCCATCGTCCACGCGGTATTTATTTCTCGCGTCTTCCGATTTTACAGGTTGGTGAGGCGCGGAGCTCCCGTGCGAAACGCTCTCGCCCCCACTCCCCGAGGATCTTCTCCTTCGTCGCTTCCAGAAGATATTGTTTTCGTCGTCCTCTTCGACTCTCCTGTGCTCGACGTTCGAGGCCTGCCCGTCGACGGTGCCTAACACCTGGATGGTGGTCGCGTCGTCAGCCAGGGCTGGCGACGACAGGGCGATGAGAGCGGCGGGGATCAAACCCCAATATCTCGATCCTCTTGCGGGGAACATGGCTTGCGCTTGCAGGGCTTGCGTCGGAAGGTTTTTCTAGTATTGCTGCGGCCTAGACCCGCCTTGGCGGTGGCATCCCGAGATATGACTTGTTCCCGACGCGCCCCGCCCCCCCGTGCTCCAAGCGCCCGACGACGACCGACACGATGGGTATGCAGGGTTTGCGTCCCCTCGGTCACACTCACACGAATGGTTCAGCCGCGGCGCCGATCGATGGCGAAGGAGGCGCCGTCGGTCCGATCCGCCCTGCCTCCTGCCTTCCCTTCTGACTGTGCCGTTGGGGGTCGTGGTTGATGAGGTTTTGTGTTAGTATTGTCAACGTTGTTCCGCTAAATCCTGGTGAGCCTCCTACACTCTCAGCCTTGAGAAAATCAGCTGGGGATTGGATCACAGGTAAAAAATACACGGCACCGCTACTCATCATTATTGGTTCCGAAGTACGATAGATTGCCAAACTCAATCGGACTGTTGTTGCTGAGGTTTTGTGTTTGTTATCATAAGCATTATTGTTCCTATCGTGACGGGATTTATTTTTGATAACGAGCATGCAGGAGGGTTGCTGGTTGCTGTCACTGGGGAGATTGAAGTGGATATGTATCATGCACACACTGATCCTGACAAGTCCAATCCAATGACAAAATTCAAATGGAGATGAAGCTATTAATTGTGTATTGGTATCTCAATAGGCATGAAAGAGGCAATGCAATCCTTTCCGTGTGGCGACATCCTCCCCTAGCCCTCTAGGTCTAGGTAGTATTGGTATTGTTTTTCTGTTCCTGCACGCACAAGAAGATGGAGATGAAGAAGGTTCTCCTATTTCGGGCTGAGTCTATTTGAGTGATTGACTTGGTCATAATCGGAAAAAAAACTCCTCGCTGCTAGGGCAATTGATCCATGAAGGGAACGTTGTTAACAGCTATCCAGGTAATGGCTCATATATGAGCCAAAAACTACTAGTACTAGCTTCGTAGTAACTACTGTAAAGCTAGGCGAATTTTTGACTTAGTAGGCGTATGACATAGCGATGAACTCGTCGACTTCTCCTCTTTCACCTCGCGTCAGGCGCGCCCACGCAGCTCGGGGCTGCGGCGCAAACGGCACCGTCGAAGTCGAGTTGTGTCTGTGTCTGATTTTTTTGTTGCAACACAACACAAAAAACACAGCACAAAATCAATGCCCTAGCCTATTTGTAGATAGAGCTAGACATAGAGCCCCGCCGCCACCTCGCCGAGGCACATACCATTAGCCCAGGTCATTTGGCGTCAATTCGGGTGCTCGGCACCAGGGTGGACGTCCGCTAAGGCCGACGGCTTTGGCAGTTTCGATTAATTAAGTTGGAGGCAAAACAGAACGGAGCGCTATCATGATCCAGACTCATGAGAGAAATTGATCTCACCATAGAAGTATTCAAGTTCAAGTATTCTTATTCTTCATCAGGACAATCTATACATATGTAAACCATCATATCCACTTTAGATATACTTCGCTTGGTCGCAATCAACGTCAAAGGAAAAATGAATAAAGCTCATCATTGTTGCCATAGGTACCCATGGCAGCAATGGAGGTGCTGAGATAGCAATGTTTTGTATTGTTGCTGACCCAGGGCCCTTGGAAAGCCGGAAGGACATGTGGGATAAGGCAAAATAGGCCNCTCACTGATAGAAATGGTACTGCTGCATGCCAAGCAGGCCTCAGAAACCTCAATAAAGCTCATCATTATTGCCATAGGTACCCATGGCAGCAATGGAGGGGCTGAGATAGCAATGCTTTGTATTGTTGCTGACCCAGGGCCCTTGGAAGGCCGGAAGGACATGTGTGATCAGGCAAAATAGGCCAGATTTGGTGGTCACTGTCTCACTGCATGGCCATTTCCTATGTTTCAAGGGCCCTCATCTCATCAGAATTCCCTCCAACAAAATCTTTCATTTTTTATGAAGTCTAAAACCAAATCTTTTTGTGATGCCGACACACACACCACAACCTCTGCCTCTAAAACCCATCGACCATGGTGGCCCACCTCCCTAGTACCCCCCCTCCACAGCGGCGATTGGTGGAGATTAGCCGATACGCGGGCAAAAGACGCCCCTATGATACCTATGGAGGCGTCAAAGACCATCCGCATCGCCTAATCATGATCGAAAACCGGTCGAAAATTTGGTAAACAGCCACTAGATATAGTTGATGGCATCGATAAAAGTAGTGTCGGTCGTTATACTACTCATGTACCCCCCCTCCGGCTTCCCAACCCTCCCTCCTGTTGATGTCACCGACGTCCGCTGATACTGAGCTGAAAGCTACTGCAAATCGCCGCTGCTGAGCGCCGCAGCGGCGCAAGTTGGAACGAGCCATAGATGATCATCATCCCCATCACCACCGGCAAATATGGCATCCCTGGCACCGCCCGAGCCTAGGCTATCGCTTTCGCTAGTCAGGTCCAGGTAGGGCGGTGTCTAAGGCTTCCTAGTAGGAGCACTTCCGCCGCTATGTTTTCGATGGCGTAGGGGAGGGTGGAAGGTCGATGTGCCATTGCCGATCGCAAACGACGATGAGCAGGGAACTCAGAAGTCTCGAAGGAATACTGTAGCTCTAATATGTAGCGCCAGCCGGCCCCGCTTTTCTCTACTGTCAATTTCGTAATCATACATCGGAATTAGTATTTTTATCGTATGGAATAAAATATCGATCCGACCAATCCAAACGGATTTTTTGAATAAGATTTGAATGATCCCTACCCACGAATTGCTACGTAGCCAAGGTTCGTGACTGATAGAAATGGT
Source organism: Thalassiosira mediterranea (assembly GCA_036939795.1). NCBI lineage: Eukaryota > Bacillariophyta > Thalassiosirophyceae > Thalassiosirales > Thalassiosiraceae > Thalassiosira > Thalassiosira mediterranea. The sequence goes on along the minus strand of JALLBE010001712.1, from coordinate 8,937 downwards.
ACTGCTGCATGCCAAGCAGGCCTCAGAAACCTCAACAAAGCTCATCATTGTTGTCACACCATCATCAAAGTCTTCTGAAACAGTTAAATATGAGTTCTTACGTATTTATTTTGACATCTGATGCTTTATGATCGTTGGCTTCGTGCGCCAAGATTGTTCACAACCATGTCATCCGCTGACCCCCCTAGCCATAGCCATAGCTATAATCGGATTTTTTTTGAGTAGGAGCAGCGGAGGGGATATAGGACGCTTTGACATGGCCTTAGGACAAATATTTATTGTGGCAGGTTGCAATTACTCTTATTGTTTTGGTGCTACAGTTTAGTGTGTTCCTTACAATATGTAGCTCCAAAATGAGTTGCTGTCAGCTAAAATTGCGCATTGATTGGCCATTTTCTCATCTCCTTTAAGTTAAAAACCTACACCATTGATGGCGTAGGTATCCGTTTTTTGTGTCGTGAGACGATCCAAATTTGGCGTACCTTTGTTAATAATCGTGATTAGTGAATTGGCGTTAAAAATAGTCATTTGTAACTTGTGTCCAGTTTTAATGCTGCTGCTGCCTTCGGCTCTTGCTGACTTGGTGCTCAACTCTCTTGCATTGCATACCATGTGGAATGCCAATGTCTTTATCGCTAGCATATGACAGCTGCTGAGATATCAGTGTGATTAGTTTTGCAATTGTGAATGCTCATGCAGCACACCCCAATGGCACCAATAACTGTTTTGAACACCGCATCTGTCATGCTTACATGCCTTGAAATAATGACGCAAACACTGTGTGGACCTTGAACTCAATAACAAACAGCCAGGTGATCAGCCAAATTTTGAACAGCTCTTTCATACCATTGTACATGTGACCTTTACAGGACTTATCATAACACAAATGTGCTCGGTATCGAATGATTTCACAACAAGTAAGATGTTGGCGATGGTAACATTATGATGAATGATGACTATGAAAAGTTTACAGATGAGTAGTCTCCTGAATCATTCAGCTCTTCATCCTCTTTCATCATAATGGGGACGACGCCTTGTCTCCGCATCTCTTGTTCATCCTCCAAATCTATGCACTTGCTCAGCTTGTCCAATTCACCAGCAGACAGTTTTGCAGCTTCATCCGCATCATTCAAAACTTCATAGGCATCAATTGGGCACGAGTCATCATCCACCTCCTCTTCATAACTGCTCTCACTTTCTTTCAACAGGACTACGAACATGCAACACAATGAAGTGACCTCCAAAACTATCGCCGCCATCTGGAGCGGACCGGGACTGCCAGCATCCCTCGCGGCCTGAAGCAGCAGGGTAACATAGTGCGAGAACAAGTCCAGGATGGTGTTCCCGTAGCTATCCTCGCTGTTCCCCCCTCCGGCCTCCACGCCCCGATTCACCACCGAGACCATCAGGCACAGCGCCGCGGCCGTCCCCGTCGAAGCCGCCGTCATCAGGGTCCCCGACGCCCGGACGGCAAGGAGCATGACATATGCCCGTAACCACAGCATGGCCGTGAATCCGATGATGCCCATCATGAAGTGCGAGTTGACGGCGCTCCACGCCAGATCGCAGTCGCGGTGGATGAGGTCCCACACGCTCGAGGCCGGCGCGTACGCCCGCTCGGTCAGCTGGTTCACCTCCACGGCCGCCCACAGCACGACGATCAGCTCGGAAGTTACGCTGATCAATCCCAGGACGATGTGCAGCCGCTCGAGCTTGGCGCATCTCTGGCGCACTTCCACCGGGTACACCTTGTCGAGCGAGTCCTTCGGAAGCTCGGGGAATCGCGTGGCGAAGCCCAAGCTAATCATGCCGGCGGTCACGACCGCCGCGGGCAGCTTCATGTTGTTGAAGAGGGACGCGGCGGCGGGGGCGTAGTCCACCAACTCTGTTGCCGCATGGCGAGATGTCGACGTGGGCACGGACGACGGACGATATCCTAGTATGCAGCGGTCATGGCTCCATCGCGGTTGAAATGCATCAACCCTCGGCCGATGCAGCCGGGCGAGCGACTGAAGAGGCCGCGGCGGCGCGGCCGTAAATGCCGGCGCGAAGGCAGTCGCGTACTTGCCCAGCAAAATAGCAGGAACAGCAACTCTGAACAAGAGGCATATTGGCCACCACCCAGATATCCATGCCCCCTTATTCATCGCATTTCCCGGTCGCCTTGCTTGGTTCAGATCGTGGTTAGTTTATGCTCGCTGTCGATTGCAATGGCACTATGTAGCGGGCGCGGCTCGGACCTGCTCGGACCTCGGACGTGCGGATGAGGCGCTATCTTCGCGCTCGTGTACAAGAGTACAAGAGTACAATTTTAGGCCATTTTACGTGCGTCATCGGGTATTCACGGAAGTCATTGTACAATTAAAAATTAGTTGCACAGTTTCTAAAAAACGCATACGCACGTGAAATCGCCAGAATTGTACTCCGAGTACAATTACTTGTACTCGAGTACAATTAGAGTACAATTATTTATTCTATCAATTTGGTCGGTTGCCTGTTGAACTTGCGTGTTTTGTCTCCTCTTGATGCACGATCGCGGAGTGACAAAAAAATAATACGTGGTGAAAAATTATTCATCCGAAATTCGAATTATTGGGATTCCGTCAGAATCGGGAAGACGCCCGGATAAAACTTGTACTCTTGTACTCTTGTACTCGAGCGCGAAGACACAAAGAAAACCGTTTATTCACTTGACTTGTACTCTTGTACTCTTGTACACGAGCGCGAAGATAGCGCCTGAGGGATGGAAATGAGGTGCCAAATCAATGATCGGACACTGCCGGGTGTCAAGCAAGTGGTGTCAACCAGCTGCATCAAGTTGAATGTATCTTTTCACTTTGTGATCACAGAGTATTCCCGCCATATCTAATCTCGGGAAGAACCTATTTGGGAATCAGTTTATTAGATCACATATGTACACTAAAGGGGACATCTTTGATCACGTTCTTGATCACACGGTCGCAGGATCTTGCCCTTTGAGATTGGCAGTTGGCAGGATCTTGCTTGTGTCCGTCCGTTGCATGTCCCGGATGGATGTGGTCATTGTTTTGGCACTTGGAACGAACGGGTTCGTTGGTTCATCTCGCTCTGCATCCCCAACATCATAATTCGACAACGACGGCCTGGATCAGTAGAAACCTAGACGACGTCCCTCCGTCCGTGCCGCCCATGTTGTCGCGCTCTCCTCTTATCGCTCTTTTACCATGGCTGGCCGCGCTGACCGCGCGTTCTTTCGCCGAGGCGCGCCTGCCTCTCGCTCCGCGGGGATTCTACGCCAAAGCCGTCGGGACTAGGTCTATCAGTGCTGGGGACGCCACCAATGGCATGTTCCCTCTTTCCGACAAAGCACTCCAAACAATCCGCGCTGGGGACGCCACCAATGACACTGTGTCCGATTCTGGGCGGGAAGAGGAAGAAGAGGGCTCACATCTTGAAATTGCGAAGAAGCTGAAGAATCGGAACCGTACCAACCTCTCGCGGAAGTTCACGCATGCAGGGTTCGGCATATTCTTTGCCACCTTGAACCAGATTGTGCCAAAAACTTCCTTTGTCCCAGCTATGGTGGGTGTGACAGCGACTTCACTGGTGATGGAGCTTCTGAGGTACAGGCCAGGCTTTCGCTGGATCAACGACGTGTTGCACTTCTTTTTGGGAGGTGCATTGCGCAAGCACGAGATGGAAGGCAAATTCACTGGCAGCTTCTACTACTTTGCGGGCGTGACGGCGAGCGCCTACCTGTTCCCTCAAACAGCGGGCACGATGGGTATATACCAGCTCGCCCTTGCAGACCCATCAGCATCATACTTTGGCAGGAGGACGAGACATATCTATTGGAGCAGGATTGAAAACGGACTTGGAGGGATTGGGCGTAACAAAGGGCTCCTCGGCTTCCTGGGAGGAGCTCTCTTCTGCTTCCCATTCAATTACAGGGTATTCAAAATTGCGAAGTGGGGCGCCAGTGGCATCCCAGGGGGTGAAATGGCTCTCCTATCTGGAAGCATGTTACTTGGCCTTGCTGGCGCTTTCGCTGATCTAGCCGTTCCTACTCCAGCGCTCACCATGCCAAAGAAAGTGCTTGGAATTCCAGTTCCACCTTTCCACGTAGACGACAACTTTGTTGTGCCAATCTTTTCCGGGTGGGCATGCACGAAGATATTCGAAATGCTTGGTTGGGACGATGGCCTACAGCTGGCCAAGTACATCGTTTTTTAAGTGATAACCTTCCCTGTGATGGTTCAGTGCATCCATGTCTACCAGATTGATTATGTCGGAATCAAGTGAGCCTAAATAATAGTCGCTTTTCATACATCAACTCGTTTGACCGTAGCTGTAACTGAAGCACAGAACTCGAAACAGACTGAATGCATAGGGAAGGGGTATGCCCCATTCATTGTTTCTTGTTTCCATTGTGTAGTACAGTATGATCAGGTGCATAGACACCTATGAAGCTTTACCTAGATCAATTCACAATCTGTTGTTGGTCTGAACTCTGAACGAACGAGTCAGGTGTGATGGCACAGCTGTAGCGGTAGCATAATATACCTAATTTATCATACGTTGTTGTTTCTGTTTAGGCAGAATGGGGTGTACGATACCACTCCAACTCCAACTCCATCAACTTTTGGTGCAGTTCCCCTTTTAACCACACTGGTTTGAGTTCATTGCATCTACAGCGCCTCCCCTGACACATCAACGTCATCCTGCCACCTCTTGATGCTACGCCATTCAACAAATTTCTTTGTTGCCTCACAGTTTCAAGGTCGATATAGTTAACAGCAAACCAACTATTTCATCGCAACATCATGTCCGTCTGTCAAAGCGAGCAGCACCAACATCATGTCATCAACTCTTAACTCAGCACTTCAAGCTCGGCGGCATCAAAGTGCATTTTGAATGCCGTTGGGACGGCAAACCCTCCCCCACCTTCTCTATCGCCCCCCGCCTCGAACTTGACCAGGATCGGATGCGCCCTATCCCACTCGTTCGTATTGTACACCATCTCGGCCACCCCCCTCAGGCCCGCCGGCAGGATGAGGCAGCTCGTGCCGCGGGTTGCGTTCTCCTTGTCCTGGGGGACGAACTCGCCACTTGAGTCGAACGAGCCGTAGGCGCTCTTGGGCACCGCGTACGCCTTTATGGCGCGATCCGGAGCGATCGCCACCGAGGATCCGGGCGAGAATGTGTTTCCGTTTGCGTCCACCTGCACCTTCTCCTCCGGCGTAGCGGGCGGGGTGGCGTCGGCGAATAACGACGTCATGTGGAGCGCCGAGCCGGGACTCGGCCCGACGAGGTGCGGTGCCCGCGTGCACCGCGACGATGGTGTGAATGCATTCGCAGTACCAATCGTGAGAGCGCACGCAAGGGAGACAGCTACGGGCAGTTTGGCCACCATGTTTCTCCTTCGAATAGAGCTACTAGCAAGGGAAGCAGAGAGGGGGAGGAGTTGACGGACGTTTGACGTCGTGATGTTGTGTCCGCCGAATAATTTTCGTTCTTGGTACAAAAGGGAAATGGCGAAGATATCTTTTTATTGGCGATAAAGTGAGATGCATATTATCCCATTATTTTATCTAAATATTCTACCTGATTTTATCGCCACCTTAATTCGTATTATCGCCGGTTCACCCATAGTTTCACCATGCGAACTTCAAAATATCCAAAACATCACGTGCCAACGCCCAACGCGCGCCCGCCGCCGTCGCCGCCCCCCGCCCGTCGCGTCCAAGCCAAAGCCAAACTCCATCCAGATTTCGGCATTCTTCCTATCGCAGACCAACGTTCTATTGATCGAACAGACCAACTCGTCCGTCATGAGCGCCAAATTGTACAGCGTCGCCGCTTCCTACTATCACTGGGCGGTGGCGGCGCCCCTCATGGGCTCCGTCGCCTCCGTGTTGATATGCCAGCAGAGCCCCAAAGAGGAGAAAGGCAAATGGATGTGGCGCCACAAGTCGCTTGGCCTGCTCACCGGCCTCGTCGTCGCTCCCCGCCTCGGCTACCGCCTCATGAACACCGCCAAGTACCAGATTGGCCACCTTCCTGGTACGGGCAAGCTGGAGGGCTTCGCCGCCGACGCCTCCCACCTGGCGCTTTACGGTTTCATGACGATCATGCCCGCGACGGGAATCGCCATGGGATACTTCGGCGGGAAGGGACTGCCGTTCTTCGTCACCACCATCCCCGGCGCCTCCACCCCCAACGGGGGCATTGCAAAGCAGAGCTTCTCCATCCACAAGACCCTCGGGACCTATGGAAAGTTTCTCATCCCCATTCACATTGGTGGCGCGCTGAAGCACTCCATCTCGGGCAATGCGATTTGGGCTAGGATCAATCCTTTTGGCAGGCCTATGCACTGAGCGTGTTTTGGTTAGGGTGGTGTAGATTGATACGATTCCGGGAGGGAAAATGAAGCGGTGCCGTGAAGGCTGGCTTAGTTTGTGACAGAGAGGAGGGATTCTAGGCGAGACAGAAGAGACGAAAGCCATTGTATTTGGTCATCATGGCAATATTGAGTTGGAAAGATTCATTCCATCCGTTGTAGATTTGATGTAAGGTGCAGCTTTCAAATGAGTTGCTCACACAGCTGCGCCATTCTGTGCTAATATCATCTACCCAAGCTGTGCTAATAATCATCCCATACAGTGGATTGTCCCGCTAAAATGCAAAGCACCACCACATTCAGGGACCAGATGGGGTTTCTAATCTGTACAGTCACCAGTCACTCTTCGGCCGCAATGCCCTAAAGTTCTGGCACCGGCAACTTCTCCAGGCGCGCCCGGACCCATTCCTCATAGTTCTCAATGCCACCACCCTTCCCGCCGACATATTCGGGTGCGTGCTCCGACGGCATACTTTCCTTCGCCTGCTCTGCTGTGACAAACTTGATGCGAAACAAAATCTTCTGCTTGATGAAAATGCTCGCGATTTTGATGCTGGCGTTGATGAACGTCCTCGTCAACAGGCTCGCACCCACGAACAGGATCGCCTGGGGCCGCTGGGGAATCGACTGGTAGAATGACTGTATCATCCTTTCGTTCCCGTATTTGCGATTCTTGGCCATGTCCGGGCTACCGGAAACGTCGATGACCATGGTGAGTCCGGATCGCAGAGTTTTTGGATCCGCGTGGGCCGCAAGATTCTGTCGACCGCAACGTCCGCACACGCACCGAGTCATGCCAAGAGTTTGCAGGTACCATACCACACAATGAAAAAGATATCATGTGAGCCAGTTTTTGCAACAAATAGTAACCCGGAGTTGAACGGGTCAACAAAAAGCAGCTATCATGAGTGCGTATAACAAATGTCATATGACCTCACCTGCATGAGGCACGCGCGGCAGTGCGCCCTCTCCTGCCCCTTAGGCACGCCAGCGCCCCCCCTGATCCACGTCGTGCTGCACCCCCTCGAATCCGTCCCCGCGGGAGCGTAGTGCCTCAGCTCTCCCACCGCGTCCGGCTTCCACAACTCGTCGTCGAACCCGTCCGGACAGCCCAACTTTTCCATGATCTCGAGCAGCTTGGCTATCTTCGTCGCGGACTCGTCGACCCGGAGCTTGCAATTGATGGTCGACACCGCGAGCAGGCGGGAGCCCACGCGCGATTCCTCGATCCCGTGCTCCTCCGCGAGGACGGTGCGGACGCGTCGCATGGCTTCGAGCTCCTCGTCCGTGTAGACGATGGGGGCGTCGGCGTCGTAGGTTTCGCCATCGTTTTCGCTGAAGGACTCCGGCTGCGTCGCGTCGGTCTCCTGGTGGGCGAGGATCTTTTTGTCTTCGTCCGGCGAGCCGCACATGGTTGCAGAGCTCAGCGTCGATTCTAGCTTGGGGTCGTAGGGAGCGATGAAGCGGTCGTCCGTCCGAGATGTGAGCACGCTACGAGCGAGCGGCCCAGTATTAACCCCTGGAGCGGCCGGGCGGGGCCGGCGGGGGCTCTCTCTCAATCAAGTGCTACGAATGAAGAGTGCGTGGAGTGATTTGTTCTTTCATCCTAACCGTAGAATTTTACAGCGGAACAAATACAAACTATGGCGCATCCCCGCCATACATCATCCCCGCGTCGTGCATGCATGCATTGATCTCTGCAATGACAAATGAGAATTCATTCTGCAAGTGACATGAACTCGCTCGATATTTTGTTAGCATTGTCTTGTCGATGGGAGCATGGCAGTATGAGACGGTTCTCCAAGTGTCATTTATCACTTATGCGCAATTCAAATAGTTGTTGGGCAACCCAACCACACTGTGGCATGATCACTACCACTACATATGTACCTCTAGGTCTCCCCAGAGCGACCTAACTCCAGCCTACTTATGCATTGTCCGTTTGTCTGACAGGAGATGTAGACTTTGAGGAAGATGCATGCGGGGTATGAGAGTGGCATCCCCGCGATGAGATGAAGGTGAAGGGATGTATGTATGCACATGGTCATGGTGGTGGTATGTGCGTGCGGCGAGGATGACGGAGGAGCAATATAGAGGGGGCCCTGCAAAGAGGATGTTCTTGTATTATACGACGAACCTTCCCAGAACCACCCAGAACCACGCAAACCCAGAGGATCAAGGCATGGGTTGATTCATAAAGGGAAATTTAGAGGTGAGTTTAGGTTTAGGATTTAGGATAAACATGAACTATAAAAAATTCCCAACACATGACATGGGGTACAAGTGCACATCTACTGCACATCTAATATTTGGATGTATGCTGTAACATGGGAGACATTTCATTTCTGACTTCCTATCTGCAAGGCCTGTACCAATGATGTGTGCCACACCCACACCACACCACACCCACCAGCACCAGCACCAGCACCAGCACCAGCACCAGCACCAGCACCAGCACCATCACCAGCACCATCACCATCACCAGCACCATCACCAGCACCAGCACCATCACCATCACCATCACCATCACCATCACCATCACCATCACCATCACCATC
>JALLBE010001711.1:0-10377 GCA_036939795.1 Thalassiosira mediterranea | reverse complement strand
GGCGTAGATAGGCCTTAAAAGTTGCTCGAAAGTGGCGTAGGTAGGCCTTAAAAGTACAATTGTCGGATTGGCGTTAATGGGCCTGATTTTAAATTATATTGTAGAGAGGAACTAATAATAATTTAAGAAAGGCGATTAAAAAGCGATAAAAATGTTCTCGCTAAGATAATCGTCGTTTCAGACGTTGAGTGCCGGATTCAATCCGGCAATCTCGGCTGACGTCATTTCCAAAAGAGACTGTAAAATCCAGATTCGACTTGCAAGTGCGGGTACTGAATATTGCAAGTTTCAAAAAAACTTGCACGACTTGCACTTGCACATCAGAGCGCGGGTATTCCGACTTAGCATAGGGATTGGTGTTGGAGTTAGGGGGTGGTCTATTTGCTGGGGTCGGGGCAGCGGCGGCGGCGCTACGGCTCGATTTTGATCGAGGTCGGCGCGCCGACAGCGACAGCCGATTTCGGCCGATTTTTGACCATTAGTGGCTAGTAGCGCCGCGGCGACGACCCCCCCATAGCAATAACTACATAGAAATGCTCGCCATGACATGGCGAACGCTGCCGGCAACTTTCCTGGGTCTCTAGGGTGGTCTGGGCGGCGATCTATCTAACTATTATGGTACGCGACGGGTAGGCGCCTAGTAAAAAACACTAACAAAATCAAAAATCGAGGCCGAAATGGCACCATCGACGACGATGGCGCCGCTCGGCCCGTAGATGCCCCCTACGGCCGTTCCGCCGCGCGAGGGTCGTTCATTAGGGTCATTGCCGACATCCGGTAGCGGGGTTTGGCCGTCGGCTCTAACTATTATGGTACGCGACGGGTAGGCGCCTAGTAAAAAAACACTAACAAAATTAGAAATCGAGGCCGAAATGGCTCCGTCGACGACGATGGCGCCGCTCGGCCCATAGATGACCCCTACGGCCGTTCCGCCGCGCTAGGATCGTTCATTAGGGTCATTGCCGGCATCCAGTAGCGGGGTTTGGCCGTTGGCGACGTTGGGGGCGCTGCGGAAGAGCCGCAAGTTGGGGCGTTTTCGGGGCTCGACGACGTCCGATTTTGCCTATCTGAGGCCGCTGCTCGACCCACAGACGGAACGACCCACCGCCGCCGGGCTCTTTGCGCTCCTCGTGTTCTTGGCTTTCGTTGGGCTATCTAAACGCCGCCGAAGGACGAGCAGGGGCGGCGTCGTTAGTGCCGCAATTGCGGTGTCGATAAGTACAGACGGTGTTGTCGACTCGCGACGTCCGACGCGTCCGACGCCTCCCTGTGCCCGATTTTTGCTAGTAACATATACCTAAAAGTATGCTATATGGGCAAATCGAGGGCGTAGAATTCATATCCGTCGTCTAAACGGTCGAAAAACGGGTTGTGGCGGTGCTATTTTAAATTTTGGTAAGGTCGAGATAAGTACTTCATACAGTACTTGACGGATAAGGAGATACATGTGATATTCACAGAAAAATGACATATCACTTTTTTAAGATAAGAAATTATTTTTAATTATAAATAATAATATTATGTAATTTTTCAAATATCTCTAAATATGGGCTCAAATTTGGCGCGCCACACAAGAAGTGGAATTCCTACAGCTTACCGCGCAGGCAACCAATGTCAACCGTGAATTTCTACGTGATTCGACTCAAAACATACTGGTCCGTTGAAAGCTATCTGGTCAGACACATTTCTGACTAAACGCATAATGGTAGCCAATTTCGGCGTAGATTTGACACCGACAGGATATCGCCGTAGACTTGATGCCAACCTTATCTAGACCAAGCTAGTTCGAAATTTGAAACACGTCATCGACGCGTAGCGACAGCTCGTGAAACTCAACGGATACCATACCGGGCGCAGTCCCTACGGTCGACATTGCTCGCCTGCGCGGTAAGCTGTATGTACAGTGAAATGATGATGCAGCTCTCGCTGGATGGGTGGCTGGAACCCCAGGGGAGATATGTGTAGGTACCATAAGACATGCCGATGTAGGATGTGTTTGGAGGGCCTACGACCATATGATGTCAAATATCCAGGCCTTGCGCCTACCATCCGCATCCTGATCCCCAGGCCTGGTACGCAGCGACACAAAACCAAAACGAAAGACGACAGCCACAGCTATCACTATCACCTTCACACAGTCAATATCAATAGTCAAGAGGAAGAGCAGCTCATCATGTCAATGTTGGCTGCCCACCAGTTCCCTTCATATTCATATCTCCATACGGAACAAATGACACATCAATATTGCCATGATTCTTATTAGACATAGACATAGCTGCTACAGCACTAACCAATATTATTTGATAGCCATATCGTGATAGTATACCTACTGACATTCACCCCCTTGGCCCTCTCTATATTTACGCATGGCAGCTGTTAAGGTATGACAGTCACATAAACTCCACATTTCCTGTTGTCACTGATTGTGATTGTGTTTGCTCCAGGAGATGAGCATTGGTTACTACCCCTTTGTCTATGTGATTTGTGATCTATTGCTACTGTACTAATTGCAGCAGCAATGTTACTGATACTGATACTGTTACTGATACTGTTACTGATGCTGCATCAATTGGCCAGAAAAGAATTGATGGCCCAATCCCAAACACAAACCTATTACAGTTTCAATATTGTCAGTATTAACCTTTTGCTCCAACCAGCTCTGTGGCAAAATATGCAAAATATCTCCACATATCTGTATGTCTATGCCTATGCCTATGGCAATGGAAAACACTTGACCTCAACCTCAAACATTTCCAAAAGTCTTTACAGGTAATAATATTCATGATTATGCACTTTCATGTCTCGAATATCTCTAGAACTAGAGCATCACATTATCTCCTCTCTACCTAGAGGCAATACCGAGTGTTTCGGAAAAGGAGTCAGTATGAAGTGTCACCAAATAGGTTCAGCAATTCAATTTCACCCTCTGCATCAGAACCAGAGCAGAAGTGAGTCAGAGGAAATAATGAAAACTGAACTATCAAAATCTAAGTGAGATTGTGTTATATTGTGCAGTTGATGCTGTGTTCACAGGTCAGTCAGGTGCTGGCATCTGATGAACGCGCTTTTGATTTGGTCTAGATGCGAGCAGGGGAGTTTGAAATCTGTTTGCATTCATGTATGAGAAATCAGTTTGAAACACCATTTGTGGCATGGTACATAATATTTGTCATCGGTCAACAATATATATTTTTAAGTTACAAATCAAAACAGTCAGTCAAGTGGTATCATTCTCCATCTCACAGGTGTGTGTATAAAATCATTTATGAACTCCCATGTCAGCATTCGTCATCGATGCATAATTATGCTCTCTGCCTTTTAGGACCTATCCTGTCCCCAGCCATATTCGGGCAGCGCCGGGTTATCGTCATCCCTTCCTCCCCTCCGTCCGCCCTGGCCGCCGCCGCCCTGCTGACGACCGCCGAAATCATGCCCGTCAAACGGAGGTCGAGGATAGGGGAAGGGGTTGGAGGCATCGTTGCTACTATTGCCGCCTCCGCCGCCGCCCTGATTCCTCATCATCATCATGTCGGCCATCATTTCCGACTTGGAATAGCCCCCCAAGTTATCGTTTGCGGCGTTGTTGCCTCCTCCTCCCCCGCCGCCACTGTTCCTCATCATCATCATTTCGGCCATCATCTCCGACTTGGAAAGGCCAGAGGAGGAGGAGGGATTGCCTCCCATCTTGTGTCCTCCACCCATGTTGTTCCTCATCATCATCATCTCGGCCATCATCTCCGACTTGGAAAGGCCAGAGGAGGAATTTCCGCCCATGTTGTTTCCTCCGCCCCCTCTGTTGTTCCTCATCATCATCATCTCGGCCTTCATTTCCGACTTGGAATGGTCGGCGGGGTTGCTATTCATGTCGCCGCCTCCGCCCCTACTGTTCCTCATCATCATCTCAGCCATCATGTCCGACCTGGAAAGGCCAGAGGAGGAGGAATTGCCGCCCATGTTGCCTCCGCCGCCCCTGTTGTTCCTCATCATCATCATCTCGGCCATCATCTCCGACTTGGAAAGGCCAGAGGAGGAGGAATTGCCGCCCATGTTGCCTCCACCTCCGCCCCTACCATTCCTCATCATCATCTCGGCCATCATCTCCGACTTGAAATGGTCGGCCACGCCGTCGTCGACCATGTTGCCACCACCGCCGCCTCCCCCGGCCTTCATCATCATCTGGGCCATCATCTCGGCGCGCGAGGCCGAGCCCATGGGCATGCCCGACGCCATCTGGTTGGAAAAGCCCGAGGAAGAGGGACCCCGGGTGTTGCCGCCGCCCTTTCCCGCCCCACCCCACCCGGCCATGCCCTCGTCGCCGTAATTGTTGGGGGCGTTCATGTTCGACCGGCCCATGCCGGAGTTGGCCAGGGCGCCCGCCATGCCGCCGCCGTTGCCTCCACCATCGCCTCCATTCATGAGATTCCGGCGATGGTTCTCCTTCAGCTCCTTTCCCAAGGTCTTGAGGAACCTCTCCACCTCCTGATCGAACTGCTCCTCGGATGCGTTGCCCTGCATGATGTTATCTCCCCCGGGCATGCCGCCTCCTCCGTACTGCTGTTCCATCTGCCTGCGACGTGAGGGCGAAAGGCCCCCCATGTTTCCTCTCGACGATGTGCCTCCGAAGTCGCCGTCGTGCGATAACTGTCCTCTGCCGCCACCCACGTTCCTGCCACCCTGCATCTCCATCTGCATCCGGTGCCTCGCCTCGGCCTCGGCCAGCTTGGCGAACTTTTCCTCCAGATCTCCCCTTCCCCTCGATGCATCCCCCCTCGAGTCCGGGACGGAGGACATTTGGTCGGCGTCCGACATGCCCATGGCCCTACGGGCCTCGAGCTCGGCCGCGCGGAACCTTTCGCTTTCTGACATACTGTTATTGTTGCCCCTGCCGAGCCTATCCCCTGCCATCCGCGCCGCTTCCGACGCCCTCTTCCCCGCCATGCTCCTCCCATCAGCGAAGGGAGGGGGAGGCAGCGCTGGTAGCGGCCCGCCGCTCCCCCGGCTGTGCCGCGATCCCGATCCAGATCCCGAGCCGCGCTTGCCACCGCTACCGCCGCCGGAGCCGGGGCCGTCGTAGAAACTCGCGAGGAACGCCCCCGTGCGGGGGGTGTTGCGGAACGGGCCGCTCATCCTCGCGAGGTCGGTGAGCCGGGCCATGTCCCCTCCCATCATGTCCATCATTCCGCCCATGCCTTCTTTCATGCCCCTGGGCGTCGGCACCATGCCGTTCACGTTGATCATATTGGCGCCACCCCTGCCCATGCCCATCATGAAATTTCCCATCATGTTGTTCATGTTGTTCATGTTGTTGCCGCCCATGCCGCCCATCATGCCGCCGAAGCCGCCCATGTCCTGGGGCCTTCCCTGCATTTCGGGGGTCGCTGATCTGGGAGGGGCTTCCTCCTCCTCCTCTTTGCCCTTCTTCCCGCGCTTGTTCTTCTTTTGCTTCTTCTCCTTCTTACCATCCAACGAGACGCTGTTCTTGGCCGCGCTCTCGGACGACGTGGGAGACTTGGCGCCCCGCGAGGAGGAGCCCTGCTGCTTGCCGATGGCCACCCGCAGCTTCGCCTCCTTCTCCGCCTTCTTCACCGCCTTCTTATAAACTTCCATCTCCCTCTTGTAATTCTCCAATTCGTAGTCGGCCAGCGTCTGGCAGTACGCTTTCACTTCCGGATCCGTCCCGCCTATCGTCTTCCACCGGGCGCTCACCATCTTGGTCAATTCTATGAATCCGCACGATCCGTCCGTCTTTCGGTGCTTCCGTTTCGCCTTGTGTCCGACCGAGTACCAGTGCCTGTCCAACTTGAGGTCCTTGTACCGGGGCGGCATGCACGGGTCCTCGAAGTGCTTGGAATTCGAGTCGGAGGTGAAGGTGGGCTTGGCGCTCGTCTTGGGAGCGGCGTCGTCGTCCGCGTCCTTCTTCTCGCCCGTCGACCCCCCGCCGCTCTCCGAGATGCGTATTGCCTCCTTGATCATCTTCTCCTCCATCGGCTTGCGTCCCTCGCTTATCTCGTTCCGTATGAACTCCCTCTCCAGCTGGAAGAAGAGGTTGTACGCCGAGAACGGCCTCTTGGGCTTGTCGGGGGCGTTGGCGCTCGCGAGTATCGACGCCGTGAGCTCCTCGCGCGCCTTCTTGTCCAGGGCGGCCTTGGCCTTCTTGTTCGCGGGGAGCGAGGCGGGGGTGGCGAGGAGCTCCTCGGCCTCCTTGGTGGACCTGCGCTTCAGCTTCCTCGACGGCGGCTTCCCCGAACCTGGCGAGGAGGAGGAGGATTTGGATTTGTTGGCCTGCGCGAGCATGTCGGCGTCGGCCCGCATGCTCCTGACCATGCTCATGGCATCGTTGGGGAAGCGACCGCCGCCGCCCATGCCCCCCATCATGGCCGCCGCCTGGCCCATGTCCATGCCCTGCTGCTGGGCCATCATCATGGCGTTCATCTGATTGCCGCCGGGCATGAAATTATTATTATTTCCGCCACCGCGTCCCCCGGGACTCTTCCCGCTCCCCTGCCCTCCCAGGAGGGCCTCCTTCATGTGGTTCTGCATCTCCGCCTCCATGATGCGCTCGCGCTGGAGGAAGGACTTCTTGGGATTGGGCGATTTCAGGTCGAAGTCGTCCATCCCCCCGCCCCCGCCGCCACTGTTGGCCATCATCATGGAATGGAGCGCCTCGTTCGAAAATTTGCGCTTGCCCAGAGCCGAGGAAGACGATCCGTTATTGTCCCCGCCGCCGTTCCTCTCGCCCGCGGACGTCCCGCGGTCCAGCGGGCCCGCGAACGGCGGCTTCATCGACAACACGCTCTCCCCCCCGGCGGCCATCACGTCCATCATCATCCTCTCCATGGCCATGGGGGTGTCCATTCCCCCCATCATGCCGCCCATGCCGCCCATCGAATTCTTCCTCCCCCTGCTGCTGGGGGGCGCGTTCATCAGCCTCTCCATGTCCATCACCTCCTTCATGGGGGCGGGGCTAATACCGAACGACCCCAGCGACATGTTGTCGAAGGCGCTGAACCCCGAGGACCGTCGTCGGGAGGAGAACCACTCGTCGCGATCGCGCTTGCCGCCGTGGTGCGACAGGGGCATGCCCGTGAGGACCACCTTTCTCTGGCCGAAGGAGGAGCTTCCGGCTTCTGCGGCGCCGGATACGCGCCCCCCGCGGCCCGGGCTGCCGCCGTCCGCGTTTCGCGGGGTGTCGCCGTCGTTGCCATCATTGCCGCCGCCACTTCCGGCGCCGGCGCGGTCGCGCATCATCTGGTCCATTATCCGCTGCCTCCTCTCGGCGCGGCTCTCCCCTCCCGCCCCGCCTCCCATGCCGCCGGCGCCGCCCATTCCCGGGGCGTCGTCGCCCCCGCCCCCTGCCCCGGCCATCCTGCCGGCCATCATCTCCTGCACCATCTGCTCCATGGCGGCGCTGCCTCCCCCTCCTCCCCCGCCCCCGCCGCCCATCATCCGATTCATCTGCCCCATTTGATTCATCTCCGCATTATCTTGGCCACCCGCGCCGAAGTTGTTGTCGTCGCCCCGCACGGCGGCGGCGTTCCCGCCCGCGAGGGCCATCCTCATGTGGCGCGCCGTCTCGAGCATGCGCCGCCGCCGGCGGGGAAGGCAGAACCTCTTGTGGTACGCCTCCGAGGATATGAGGGGGGTCGTCGGGAGGGCCGGGGAGGTGGTCCGCGACGACGATCGCGATCGTTTGCCCGACTTTTTGGACTTCTTCGCCGCCTTGCCGCCGCCCTTCTTGGCTTCCTTTCCCGTCGCCTTCTTTGACTTCAAAGGCTCGTCGTCCGAGTCAAGGAGCTTCGAGCTCCTTTGCCTGGAACCGCCCCCCCCGCCACCGCCTCCCAGGGAAACCTCCGAGGATCGCCTCGACGCCGACCTCGACGACGACGCCGACGCCGATCCCCGCCTCTTGTTCTTGGCTCGTTCCTTGGGGGGCTTCCTCGCGACCTTATCCTTGGCGGCGACCTCGTCGGGACCGCCGTCGCCCGAGTTGGACGACCCGATGAGCCGGGCGGTTATCTCCGACAGGTTCGCGACGAGATCCTTGCTGCCGCCGTTCCCGCCGGCCGCCGGACCGGGGGGGGCGTCGAGGGAGGACGAGTTGTTGTGGGTAGCCGCGTTGTTGTTGAGCCTCTTGGGCCTCTTGGGGTGGAACTTGCCCGCGGGCGGCAGCGGGGCCACGAGGGGCTCCCGCGCGGACAATCCCGGCCCGGCGTCGTCGCACCCCTTGGAAGCTTGGCCCGTGGAGTTGTTGGAGGTGCTGCCGTCGGCCGTGCCCGTGGAGGAGGCCCGGCGGAAGGTCTTGCCGCGGGAGCCCGCACGCTGCAGGGGAGGGGGCGTCGGGGCCCGCCGCTCGTCCTCGTTGGATGTCGGCTGGGTCGTCGCGGCCTCGTCCTCCCCCCCTCGATCTTCCTTGGGGTCTTGAGCGGCATCGACATCCATCGCGGGCCGGGGGTTGCCGTCGCCCTGGTCCTCGGCGCTGGCATCATCGCCGTGGCCTTCCTCCGGCTTGTTGGCATCCGACGTCGTGGCATCCTTGGCATCCTCCACGGGCTTGGCGTGCGACTTCTTGGCATCATCCTCGGCGTCCTCCATGGGGGCGTCGCCCTCGGCGGACGAAGGGCTCTCGGCCGGGGCGGCGCCCGCGGCCTCGGATGATGGCGAAGGCTCGCCGCTGCCGTTATTTCTGTCACCGTCTCTGATATCGCCGTCCTTGGGCTTGGCGTCCGACTTGATATCCTTGGCATCCTCGGCATCCTCCATGGCGGCATCATCACCATCTTTGACGGATGCGGCGCTCTCCTCGGCCGGGGCCTCGTCGGCGCCTCCGGAGCCCTCGGCCGCGGGGGGAGGCTCGCACATCTTTTCGTCGGCGTCGCCCCCGGCGGCGCCGCCCTCCAGCTCGGCCTTGGATGCATTACCGTTACCTTCCTCGGGGGCGGACGAACCGAAACTGCTGTCGGTCGGGCCCGGGCCCTCGGAATCCTCGGCTCCTTCCGGGGCATCGTCCGGACCGGGGGGGGCGGGAGGAGGGGGGGCCTCGTCGGGTTCTCCCTCGGCCGCTCCCTCGGCGGAGGGGCCCTCTACCTCCTCGGCCGGGGCCGCGGCTCTCTCCGCCTCCTGGGCGGCGGGGCCCTCGGGGCGCTCGGGGGCCTTCCGGGATTCGCCGCCGGCCTCCTGCTTCTGGGATTCGGCCGGGGGTTCGGTCGCGGCGCCGGTCGCGGGCTCGCCGACGACGACGACGACCTTTTCGCCGCTGCCGTCCGCGGCATCGTCGCCGCTCGCGCCGTCGCCCTTGACGTCGTCCTCGTCGGCGGCCGGTTCTCGGCTCTCGCTTTCGTCCTTGGCGGAGCCCTCGCCCTCCTCGGCCTCGGTCGCGGCCGTTTTCGTTTCGGCCTCCCCTCCCGCCTCGTTCGCATCGCTCGGACCGTCGGCGGCCTTCACGGCTTCCTCCCCGACCGCCTCGTCCTCGGCCTGCTTCACCTTCGCGGCCTCGGTGTCCTCGGCCTTGGATGGCTCGACCTCGGATGGCGGCTCGGCCTCGGACTCGGGCTTGGCGGCGGAGTCGTCCTTGGGACTCGACGACGGCCCGGTCCCGGCGTCGGGCACGGCCGCCTTGGGCTCTGTGTCCTTGACGTCGCCGCCGGTCTCGGCGGCCGGGACCTCGTCCCCCTGGGCCGGGGGGGGGCGCCGCTGCGCATCGTCATCGTCTGCTGAATGGCGATAGAGCAGAGAGTGGAGAGGGGGGCGGGGATAGATGTGAGATGGGTCGCAGCGAGAGGGTCGCAGTGAGAGAGGGTCGCAGTCACGGCGTGGTCACGGCGACTTCGGAGGACGATCGCATTCACTCACCGTGGTCATCTCCGGCCATGGTCGCGTCTCGGCTTGGCTCTGGATGGAGGCTCAGTTGCCGGTATTAATTCGACTGGCTGGCTGGATGGACCAGGGGGCTCTGCCTCTTGATCTGAATGAATGGAGTTGTCGAGGGTGAAGTTAGATTGAGGGCTGTGTTGGGCTGTGCTGTCACTTTTGTCCTTGTTCTGCTTTGATTGTGTTGCCTGTTGCCTTGATTGTTTGGTCGATCTCGCTCGAGCTGTGAATCTCGCTCGTGGCTCGCAGTCTCGTGCTCTTGCATGCAGAAGGGCACACGCCCACGGTTTATTGGCGAGACGTGCGCGTAGCAAAGCACACTGGTTTAGCTTGGTTCAGGCTGTGGTAAAAAGTTTCATCTTTACGCTGGGGCTCTGTGGCTGGAGGGGTCGAGCAAGCATGCTGCAACGCTGTGAGCGCTGCATCGCATGCGGCTGGAAGATACTGGATATACGTATTGGATTAAAAATCGGCCTAAAATGCTACTTGGTGGTCACTGCAAAATAGCCA
>JALLBE010001699.1:0-15565 GCA_036939795.1 Thalassiosira mediterranea | reverse complement strand
TATCTTGCGCGATGTATCTAAAAAACCTTTTTGTACCGAGACCGTGGCGATACATTCACGGCTGCTTACTTGGGCTCTGATGGATTCTGCCAGTGCAGTCTAATTGGCAAAGATGTACGGTCAGAACGTCGAAACAAAAAAACTGATGGAGTTAGATACTACACACCTTCCCTGTGCCCGATTCCCCACTGATAAATACAACAGGACAGGATTTTCGCAGCTTCACATCCTGCTTCTGTACGATGAAACTCTCCCGTCGAACTTTTACATCCAAGTTTTGGCTGCCACAAAACTGATCGAAGCACTCCCTCAAAACTGATACCTCCTTTTTGCGACCCTTCAAACCGAGTGACGAAAATCGCAGCTTTGTTCATGCTCAACGATTCCACGTTCTTGTTGTTCTTTGCTGAGCTTTCATCGTGGGCCTTTCGTATCTCGATAGTTGTTCCTAAATCCCATCCAATTGTAATACCGCTCGTCCCGGTCCTGGAGCCTGTAGCCAACGATAGATCACTGTCATACGTTGACGGGGCTCCCGCCGATTTCGATTCCTCGGAAGCATCATTGTGATTGGTCGCTTCATCCTTGTCGATGTACATGATTTTAACCTGAAAGGCCCGATGCCACTTCGATAAGCAGTGGGTTGCGGCCTCCCCCTTCTGCAGAGGTAGATGCACTCCCTACCGTTGAGCCTCAGCCCACCTCGACTCTCCCACTCTGGCGGCGTGGATGTGGCGCTGAGAACTTCTACATGGACTGTTCCGAGGCTGCTGAAGGAGCTCAGAAAATCTCACGTAGGTTCTGTGCTCTGTCAGTATTACCTCTGGCGTCCTCAGTCCTCGGTTATCGTCGTTCGGCGTTAGTCCCTCGTCCATCTATCTATCTCCTCTGTCCCGTGGGAGGCGCTCCGGTTATTCTTTGGCAGAGGGGGCGCTCCTTCGCCGTTCGGCAACTCATGAAACGCAAAGATATTCCCTTGATCGTAGGTAGGTAACGTAAGTAGGAGCACGGTACAAGATAGGAGAGAGTAGAGGTCATCGTCGAAGCAGGTGCGTGGAAGCGTGGTCGAGGTGGTCGAAGCAGGGGTCGAATCGAAGCGGTGAGCGGTGAGCGGTGAGCGGTGGTCGAAGGTCGAAGGTCGAAGCTCGTCAAACTCGTGGTCGAACGCCCTAAGGCCCACAAGCCCACTAAGCACAGTTGCAGCTCACAGGTCACAGATATAAAGTGTGCGCGGCAACGCGCTGCCCGCTGACGGCATGCCCCAGCCAGCCCAAAGATGACCCTTGACGAGGATGCCATGCCCCTACCCTGCGGGCGGGCCCGGCCGCCCATCCGCCCCGCGGCCCGACCGCAGCTTGATTTATCGCCTGTACGTCACCCGGTTCAGCTACATACTCGCTGTTAAAAAGGCGATATATTTATCAAAATCCTTACATAAAAATATATATAACTTGAGATAAGTTATCGCCAAAATACTTTCGTAGCTATCAGATCAGAACCACCACGAGAGCCACGCGATCTTTGCCAGCAGGCCGCAGCCGGCCAGCAGCTTCGCTCGCTCCATCCAAAAGGCTCCAAACTCCTAACTCTCCACGCCACAGCAGCAGCAGCAGACCCACACACAGACCGACACACTTCTCTCTCTAGATACCGACGGACGAACCTCGACGCGACAGCATCATGAGCGGCAACATCGGCACCGGCTCGGGGGGCACGTCCCCCTACGACGACAACGACTCCTCCTCCAGCTCCTCCTCCTCGGCCGGCGCCCCCATCCCGGACTTCAACGCCTCCAACATCCAACTCTCCACGGTCGCGCCCGCCTTCGGCATCCCCTCGTCCTCCCTCCCCTCCGCCTCCACCGCCGCCGCCCAGCCGGATTATCTCGACTACGACCAGAAGGGACGCGGGATAGTCTCGACGATGTTCACCAACGCGGGGATATCATATGGTCTCGGCGTGGTGGCGGGGGGGATATACGGGGTGAAAGAGGGCCTGGCCAAGACCCCCTCGAACAGGTGGAGGGTCAAGTTGAATAGCGTTTTGAATCATGCCGGGAGGCACGGGAGCGGGATGGGGAATGCGCTGGGGGCGACAGCGATTCTTTACAGTTTGTATGAGGGACTGGCGGATAACGTGAGTTCATGCGCAGTCAGTTTTGTGATGTGGAGAGGACCTTGCAATTGAATTTGTGATTGGACCGTCCCATGACTTCTGAGGGCCATTCATTAATGATTGGACTGGTGTGGTTACAGTCTGGCTGGAAGATGGTCTCGTCCTCTCTCTTCGACGGGATAAATATGTCAAACTCCCACATGAGGCCGCCAGTGGAGGCTGCATGCCTGCGTCACAATGAATGTATCCCACATGGATATTCCTCGTTTCCGATTCCCTGCCGCAAGGGACTCTCCACATCGCGTGTCGCTGACAAAGCGGCACCGGAGAGTCCTTTGTGTCAGCATGAGACAAACATCCCTCTTGAAGAGGGTTCATGAGTGACAGTGCCGCTAAGGCTGTGTTTGATTGGTTGTATTTTTGCGTCATTCAGTCCGGACCGGGCCACGTTGATCAATCCAATTTCCTTCCGGATTGACCAGCATTGACACCCCACATATCCTTGGCGTATTATCTCATCATTTTCCCCGTTTCTTTGCTTTCCTTACATCCAGCTCGAATTGGATAGATACACTGGCCCCATCCAGCCCCCCGCACCCCTCTTTGCAGGCGCGATGACCGGCGCCACCTATTACATGCGGGCCGGGCCACGCGTTGCAGGCCTCGCGGGAGCCATCGGCATGGGTGCAGTGGGGGGGACGTTTGCTCTGTACTCGGCCATGGGGATTCCGTACGGTAGCAAGGGGTGGTTGTTCTTCTAGAAACTGTACAGCATGTGGCTGCATGTGTTGTGTGCATTATGTGGGGTTTATCAGATTTTTTTAAGGAACACGGGGGAAATGGACTGAATGCTTCACAAGTGTTGTGATGTGGGAGATTCACACTTGATGGCATGTGAAATGATAACGACATTCAGTCGTGGTGGGTGGGAAGGCGAGTACAGCCAGCTTGATTTCGGGTGCATTTTACCTTCTGCAAGGTGACTAACACTGCACAAATAAACGTGCCAATTGCAGTTATAATCATTACAGTACTGTAAAAATGGACACACACTTTGGCATACTAAAAGCTGATGCCATCGCAATGGCCTGATACTTAGACAGTTATCGAGATTCGAGATGCTACGACAGCATACAGGTCAGAATTCCAAGAAAACCTTAGCCATGAGCCATGAGTGCAGTTCTTAACATTTTCACAGCTCATAACATGTGTTCGTTCTGGCATATGACCCACAATATCAAGTTATGACTTGATTGATATCAAATGTGGACTTGGTATAAATTTTGAGCCCTTGGTGAATACTCTCAGGAGCTCTAAGGCTCATCGAGCTTGAGGTGATAGGTCGGTGTCGCACACGAACGGAAAACAGAGGGTTCGCCTCGTTGTTGTTTATCTCTGATCATTATGAAATACATATCGTGCTAGTCTTCGACTGGTATCCAAAAGCCAGGGCAGTTTGAGGCTTAGCAATATGGCATGCGGCGTTCATTACAATGATTGCATTGCATTATCAACAAGTCACTCAAACCCCCAGTTCCCATTTGATTGAATTTCCACTTCCTCGCTCATTTTCATTTCTGCAGAGCACTTCTTCGGAGTCACTTGCCACATCTCATTTCACTCCAGCGCAGGAGAAACGTAAACGATCTGATCCCCTGGCGATGTGCAAGGCATTCCATCCACTGAACACTCCATATATCACCCAGCATTTATTTCTTGTTGATTTCCCCAAGCACTGAGACTGCTATGAACATATACAGGAAAATGCTGTTCGGGTTCCTCCAAGGCGTCAAAAACGCCAGAATGATGTCAGACCAGGGCGTTTGGGTGGTTCCTCCTGTGATGACAGCTTTGGTGGCTTTCGGCGCAGCCTTTTTCGGCGCGGCGGCAGCCTTCTTCGCCACTTTCTTCGTTTCGGTAACGGTGGACACCTTCTTCTTCCCGGCGGAGATTTTGAACGCCGGTCCCCCCATGCCTCCGATCCCCGCGACGCCGCTCCCGCCCTTGAAGGCGGTCTTACCGGGGCAGTTCTCCTTCTTCGCCGCGTGGCATCGGACGGCGACCCGTCGGCTGGCAACGCCGCTGACGATGACGGCGGGGCCACCGACGACAGGGAGCGTCGAGGTGAAGGCCGATGCTTGCACAACCAGTAGGATGGCTGCGATGAAGCACTTGATGATGGGCGAGGACATCATCGTCGATGAATGCTGGTGAATGGTAGACAAAGTAGGGCGGGTGCGCGCGAGGGGCGAGAGAGTGAAAAGTGGCAAACGCTTTCAGCCTCTTTCAGCGTTCAGCGTCACACCCTACGATCACGTATGACCTCTGCCGGGCGGCCCCCTCGGCGTCTCGCTCGTCGTCGTCGACGGACTGTGCATGCATGCGGCGGTGCGTCGACCTTTGCTCGCCGGTCGCTGGTCGCTGGCTTGCGACGATGACGATGAACAAATAACATACCATACCTATTCATGACGTCGCACGCGCCACGCACGTCGCAGGCGCTACTTACAACTTACAATACATACGCTGCCCTCTTGCTTTGCATTGCTTGGACTCATTTGTACGATATCTTGGAATCAGTATCAACAATGGAGGGAATCTTCCAAAAGTAAATTTATACTAATTCCCAGGTATGGTACCGGGGGTAGGTAGTGCTGATATCATATATCATGTGATCACCTGGCCTGGTATGATTGAAGAGCTCAATCTAGATAACTTCTTTGATGACACAAAACTACAAAACTCATGCTTCGATGGTTTATTGATCCCCATCCACCCTTGATCCACCTCAAGCGATGGTTTATTGACCTCTGCCTTCTAGGTTCGACCGTCACCTCGAGCTTTCGATGATAGATAGTTTCCACTACAGGCACCAGGGGGTAAAGAATTGTGTTCATTCAATGGGACACATAACACCACTTTGTCCATTCAGACAACAGATCCAGAGTAACGTAGTTGTATCCAACGAAGTGCACCCCTCAACAACTTGGGCCTACCTATTCACACAATGGCGATGTAATGGGAGAGGACTACGACAGCGACTGTACTGAGAATTTACCATTGAATCACGATCTCGAGCACGCTGATTCGTATAACTACAACGCTTATGTGATTACATTCGTAAACTGCAGAATCTGCTCTGAACTGAGGTGCCAATCAGACTCAAGCCGGAGCCTGACGGTTCATGTCATCGATGTGCTTCCATTTATTCATGAGTGTGCTGAATGAAGTGTCGTTTGACGACACCTCTCTGGTGGACCCCGTCTCATTCCTTGACTCTACCTGTGCGACTTGGGGTCGATTACTGGTGTTTGGTCTTCGCGCTGCATTGGGTCTCTGACTCATCTTTCGCGCCAAACCTGATCGCTCAACCACATTTACTGCGTCTGTACTTGGCCTCACCTTTTGACTCAAGTTTACCGCAGGAACTCTTTTTGGATCACTGATATGTGTCTTAGTGGTTTCGCTGGCGCCGTCCAGAGTGTGTTTACCATCATTTACTTTCTTTCTTGCCCAAGACCTGGCTGCGCTCTGAACAGCTATCATAGCATCAATGTTTGATGAAACTGGAGTGGAGCCCTCTTTATTTTGAGCTTCTCTTTGATTTGTGTTTGTGCCTTTGGATTGTATTCCTTTTGATTCTGCCATGCCATTGAATGACTTGTCTGGCGCGCTTAAGCCGTGGTTGTGCTTTGATTCATCCTTGCCAACAGATGCTTGGCTTTCCATTTCCTTTCTATCAACCCTTGCAACTTCCATCTGACCACCCTTGACGTCACGTGTAGATTTGGTACGCTCTGCCAAGACTCCACCAGGAGAGCCATGCAGTGATTTACTTTTGAGCGCTTGGCCATCCCTCTCTGTAGCATTCGCGCCAGGCCTCACATGCACTGATGCTGACCCCTCCGCTCCCAATGAGAAACTCCTCTGTCCCCTCATCCTTGCCTCTCTTCGCATCTTTCTCGTGGAGACTCTTGGGGACATAACGTGCTTCTCCTGTGTCAGTGATGGAAGATCACCATTGAATTCGTCTTCCACTCTGCTTGCCTTTTCTGCATCCTCATTCTGTTGGATTGATTTATTCCACCTCTCCTTCGCACGTTTCTGCCTTTGGAATGCATTCCGCTTCCTCGCCTGCCTGCTCCGAAATTCAATTGATGTTGGTGGGTCTTCCTCCAGAACTGGCCTCATAGCAGACAGAGCGCCCTCGCTCAGTGCTGTCTGGCCCGGAGAGAAATTGGTCATGCTACTGTACCCAACCGAACTCATATAAGAGGATGTCTCATTTGTACTGATCGGATACGACTGCGGATGAGGGGGTGGTGCCCACAAGCTTGCACTTCCACGTTGATTAATATAAGGAGAACTCGAATAGGATGTTGTCTCAGGGAGTTTTGGCATTGGCGCCTGCGCTTTGCTTTGCTCGTCAGCTGCAGGTGCATTTTTTCCTACGTCTCGCATGCGGTGGAAGTCGCTGAGGATGTCATGAGCTGGTGAGGCAGCTTTGACGTATCCAGCGTCAGAGGCATATGTATTCTCCACTTCATCATCATGGGTATTGATCCGATTGGAATCACCCTCAAGAAGGGGGAAACCATGCTTATCCAACCCTTTCTTGGGCGAGCTCTCATGATCAACAAACGTCTTCTTCTCGTACAGAGCTGTGGGCAAACAAACGATGGTACCTGGTTTCCCTAATAACTCGATCCGGTCTTGGACTCCAGCCATATCCTCGAGACCAATGCACTCGGAGACATTTGGCTTAAGGTGGCCTCGGCCCAGAAGAGTGAAGAGATACCTGAGATCTTCCTTGAACTGGTTTGGATTCTCTTTGCAGCTCTTCCAGACTCCATCGTAAACTATGTACTGTGGCGAGCAAGCCAGCAACATACTAAACTTGGCTGAGTCCATTGCAGCTTTAGCTTTCTTGGCCAGTTCCTTAAAATGTAAGCCATCACAATTGACGTCATCAGCCATTATACCCAATTCATCGCTCTCGTCTTTGGGGCCGCTATGGATATAAACCATATTGCCGCGGTTATCATCCAGTATCGATATGAATTTTTCGCTGTTAGTATTTAAGAGCACAGAAGTAGTGATTTGAGCAAAGATTAATGATAAGATGAGTACCGAAGAACATGATATCCACTGACGTCTAGATGACACTCACAAATTGTCTGCCGTGGGCATCTCCTGAACAAGGACCATGCTTATCTTCTCCTCAATAAACAGCTCCCAGTTGAACGTCTCAGCGCCTAGAGGGATCGCACCCCATTCCATCAACTTTGGGTGGTCTTCTGTGTGACCTGTGGCAAATATCTGTGACGCCCCTAGAAGTCCGGCAAGGTCGATAATTGCCCTCCCCAACTCAGAGATTCCATTCTGGACTAGTATGGATTGTCCTCGCAGCTGTCCAATATCATACCTGTCATTTAACTGGCTGAGCCCAAGACAGATCGACTGAAATGCAGACATGTACAGATGTATCATGCTGGCAGCTTCTGCGGCGTCGACATGCTTTGGAACTGCAACCACAAATCCAGCATCTACCAAGGCATACCGTTGATTCCTTCTCACCCCTCCCCTCGCACGGGCAGATCCATTTCCATCCTTGTACTCGAACGGGTATATTGCAGCCACACGATCATCCACAGATATGCCATATATTGCGCGCGCATGAGTTGTCACTTGCACAACGCGCCCCACGCAATCTATTCCTGTGGTCTCAACCCCTTGTGGCAGGGACTCAGTGCAGCGAACCCCTGGTCGAGCCATGTGTTCCCGCCGATCGACAGTGGACGCCTATCAGGTTGTGAGAAAGGCATTGCAGGTTAGAGGAGTTCAACGGAAATTGTAATACAAGGCGTGTAAGATTGGAATGCACTTGGATGCACTTGTAGCGATGGGTGTGCACTGGGACCAAACCTATGATTGATCTCATGCAGGAAGAGCAGTTTTTGTCTTCTAATCGCTTCTGTCTCAGAGGTCTTCATGCCAACTTATTACGTACCTCGATCTCAACCAGCACGTCATTCCTGTGCCTCGGCGTTGGTATCGCCTGCCTCCGGTCCAGCTTGAGTATCGCATCCGGCAGGCGATCCTCCTGCTCGAAGAACGCCGAGTTCTCCCCACGGCTCTCGACAGACGAGCTTCCGCTGATCCTCGCACCATCGCCACCGGAGGCACTCCTGCTGTGGCGGGGCTCTCCCTGACTCTGCGCCCGTTCGATAAAAGAATCCACCGATCCGGGGCAAGTACTCGGACTGTCCGCCCGTCGACGATCAACGAAGGATTGACGGGTCTCGAACAGCTGGCACTCGGGAAACGGGGTGCATTTCTGACCGACATCGTTTCCCCCGACTTTACCACCGAGAAAACCAAAGTCGTCGTTGTCGTCGATGTCCGCGAAAACGGGGGATGAGCCCTCCCGGAAGGCGCTCGAGTCGAAGGTAGAGTTGTCGGAGCTGTCGGCTCTGTCGCGGCCAAACACTCGCTGTTCTCGAGCGTGACCGTTCTTTGTTGTCTCGAGCCGTTGGAGGAACTGGTCAAACTCGTCAGAGGTGGTACGCCTCTCGCGCTGCGGTGTAGACTTCATTTTTTCGTCGTATACCATACCGCGTCTTATCTCGAATACACTGAACAAACCGAGCAGGCATGGATATTCGATTTAGATGACTAAATCTCAGCCTCGGCCACTTCGAAGTAGGACCTAGGCAGTCATGAAAGTTGTCGCCACCGTTAAAATCTGAACCATCAATCGAGCAGCCAAAGCTCTCCCATATGCGACCCTCGTCGCCTCTCCCGCAGCGAACTGCGCGGTGTCTCCTCCAGTGAAAACTGCGAGGCTACACTACCCGTCGGGTGTCGACCAGTTTTGCCACGCGAAGAGTGAGGAGAAGAATGATGATTCCGCATCGGCCCATGCCCCGCCTCTGGATGGCCGCGTATGTGCAGTGTTGCAGCACGGGGTTGCAGTGGTTGCAGGGATGCATCCATCCCGCCAGTTTCAGCAAGGTGGCGAGTGAGCTAGACAGTGTGCGTGCAGCCAGTTAGTTGAGTTGAGGCGGTTGAAGGAAACAACCTGGCAGCAAGTCCTCTTTTCGAGAGCTTATGTTCACCGTCCGTTCCGTCGGTATTGGTCCGTTGCGAAGGTCCGTTAGATCATTCAATTACATTCAAACATGAGATTGGAGCCGTTGAAAGTGAGATGGCCAAATATCTTTTCCCGCCACGCGGTGTGTTAGGTAGGAATCTTTATTTTTCAGAAGTCGCCGGCCTTCATCAAATAATGTTAATACGGAGGATCTGGTATTGGGTACCATACATAGACTTTACAGGTGATAGGAGAGGACAGGAGACAGGAATCACAAAATGGATGAAATCGCAAATCGAGATATCTCCCCTGCGGTATGGTTAGGCCTTTGTATTTATTGGGCGGGAGGGCGCGCCCTCCAAAAAGATAATCTGGGTGGAGGGGCTTCCCATTGATGGCTTCCCATTGATTTTGGCCCTGTTTTGGGCCATTTCGCCGTTCATGGGACTCGGCACGTCAGAAAGACATTGATGTGACACCGATGTGACACCATCCCTGGTACATGCTGTACGTATTCCTCCCGTAGAGTGCCCCCCTTTTCAGGGGGGCAAAACGGAGGGCAACGCCCTCTAAAAACGATATTTTCGCCCCCTAAATACAAAGGCCTAGGTATGGTAGCGCCAGCAATCTCCCGCGATAGAGGAGAACTAAGGCGCGGCGGCAGGGCGAGCCCAAGACCACGCTGTCCGTGCAGCACGAGGGCGACTTCATTCATCCCAGATAGACTATCGTAGCATCAGGCATCTCCTGGCACCATGAGGGGAGCGGCGTCGTCCGTCGACTGGCGCTTTCTGTTGCAACGTTTCGCCGCCGCGGCGGCGTTGTCGGCGCCCAGCTTCGCCACCGCCGCAGACGAAGGTGCGACGGCGGCGGTCGAGCATCCTAATTGCCGACTTTACGTCGCCGAGTCGACTATCCCGAACGGTGCGTGCATTGAGGTGCAATGAGACGATTGAATGGCATGCTCGTTGTTCAAGTCTCTCAAATACCATCGCCCCTTCCCCCCCTCGCGCGCGCTCATAGCCGGCCTCGGCATATTCACCGGCATCGACCTCCACCCGGGCGAACCGGTGGCCGAGCCGGACATCATCGTCCCCCTCCAGGATCACGCGTGGCATTCCGACACGGACGCCGACTTTCACTTCCTGTGGCACGATTACTCGTGGAATACGGGCGAGGTCGGCATGGAATACGATCTCGTAGAAGGACACGCGCTCGTGATCGGGACGGGATGCATGCCCAATTGTAACTTCGCGCTGATAAACGCGCACGAAGGTCAGGTGAGATATGATCGAAATGAAAGCCATAATACCTTGTCTCAAGTTGAGGTCTCAAATTCTCATGTTCGAATGGCTCCAAAATACGAATCACACCGGCACACATAGCCGGATTACGATCACGGCTCACTACACCGGAGCAAGGATCCCGGCACCACAGGTTTCTCGGGGTGGCACAACCAACGCATGATTGCCACGCGCGACGTGCCTGTCGCGGGGGAGATATTCGTCTCGTACGGCGACGCGTGGTTCGACGATCGGGAGGAGACTGTGGGACCGGTGCCTTACGAGAGGCACTTCCAGGAGGTGGACCGGTTCTTGAGGAAGTTCAAGGTGAGTTGACCGACGGCTGTTTTTCAATCATGAGAACGTTCTCGAGCGCGGCAAACGAAATGAAGTGATACTAATTGAGTGACGCTTGTGATTTTCTTGCAGAAGAAAAGTCTGAAGCATCAGAAAGGAGACAACCCAGATTTCACTAGGGACTTGTGGGAGGTGAGTACCTTCGTCAGCAATCAAAACTCGATAATGCAAAGAATGCAAATGTAGTGCAGAGCCAGCCATTGACACATCATGTACGCTCTATATCGAAGGTGGTGGAGTCCCTCGCGCAGTTCCCAACGAGGACTGGCGCTGCCCTTCCCCTCTCCTTCGAGGAGATGCAGGCATCCCAGACGGTCGGATCAGCTGAAAGTCGCCTCCCGCGCAGCGTCCGAACCCTCGAGTGGCTGCAAGAAAACGGTCGATGTATGGACAACATCCGCCCGGGGCAGTCCACGATTGAGCAGGCGGGACGCGGAGCCTTCGCGGCTCGCTTCATTCCGGAGGGCGGTCTCGTCGCCCCGGGGCCAGTGCTCCACATTGCGAACCGTACTACATTGAATCTCTACGCGCCTGACCCGGAGAATGGCGAGAGGAACGCGGAGATGCCAGTGGGGACACAGCTGATAATGAATTATTGCTTTGGGCACTCTCGGAGCAGCGTGCTATTGTGCCCGTATACGTCGCCGTCGGCATACATCAATCACAACAGTAAGGCTCCAAGTGCGAAAATAGTTTGGTCAGACCCCTCGACGCCCAACCACAACGCTGGCTGGCTGGAGGAGGATGTGGACTTTTTGAAAAGAATGGGCAGAATAGGGCTCTCTATAGAGTTCGTGGCCATACGGGACATCCAACCAGGTGAAGAAGGTAAGCACTTTTTTGTCAACTAAACGATGATATGTATAGAATCTCTATCCTTTTGACTTTAGTCTAATCCCATTTCTTTATATCAACGCCCCTGCTCTTTGCATGCCCATGCAGTCTTCATAGATTATGGGCCAGAGTGGGAGGAAGCCTGGATCAAACATGTGTCAAATTGGTCGCCCCCTCCTGGTGCGGATGAGTACGTATCCGCTTCTACGATGCAAAAAGACTTTACTTCGCCACTGCGCACGGAGGAGGAGCAAGAGTCGGAGCCATACCCAGAAAACATAGTTTTCTACTGTCATTATGGATACGAGCCAGAAGTACCAGAGGGTCAGTTTGAGTGGCAGGATGAGTGGGTGGAGCTCCCAACATATCCATGCACAATAACTGCTCGAGAGGGGGGCAACGTCAATGAACATGGATATGCAGAATATTTTTACGATGCAATCATGATGGACGAGAATGATCTTGATGCCGACGAGAAAACCAGGATGGAACATGTCATTCCAGCTGGGGAAGAGCATGTACTCACTGACGTGCCTCGGTGGGCTATTGGAATCTATGACTCCCTGTACTCAAAGGATGAGTTCCTGGAAACTTCATTTCGACACGAAATGATGATGCCGGATGATATGTTTCCAGAGACATGGAAGAACCTGTGAACTGATACCATTGGCTGAGACTATCTCTCTAAAGGGCAACTAATCTTGCCTTATTTTGCTCCCATAGTTCATTCTGTGCTTATCACTGTAGCATTCGACGACACATCTAAACTTTCCGCAACTGAACAGGTACCTACTGCAAGCGAAGCGTCAAGAGATCAATAGAGGTAGATGAGAACTACAGGTTGCCTTTTCGGTTCCACTTCAATGGTTCTACTTGAATCGTGTCAACCAGACCGTGGTGTTCTCATCTTGATCATGTCGACTTCTTTTTTGTGCATGCAGTGAAGATCAAGTGAAGAGAATCACCACTTCGCTTCGTATCAGTGCAGCATGAGCATATCTGCGCGATGAATTCGTAAACACAGGCAGTACCATCGAATGCAGACGAACCCGCTCATATTACCAACAAACTCACGCTCGCCTGGCCATAGGATCTTGATCATCATGTCTGACAGTACTGCATCCAGCGCTCTCTCGGTCAAAACAGATGGAGCGATAATATTAGACATTACACCACGGTGTGTCAGTGAAGATTGTACCGAAATAGATGACTACGGGCGTCCGGAACTTGGAAAGAATTTCTACATCAACAGAGGATGCAACGGATGTGACAGTAGCCTGAGCAGCCTCTCAGGCGGCATGTCTAATGATTTGAGTGAGGTTCAATCGATTAGGGAAGAAGCATTTGATGAGTTTGATATTGAAGCTCTTCCAGGGTACAACAGAGAGAATGCTGACACGGAGGATAAGAGTTCCATGAGCAGCATCACCAATGACTTCACACGGAAGGGTCGTTTTGCAGCGTTTCACAGGCTGAACAGGTTTCAAGTACAGCAACTTGACAAGAGGCCATGTATTGAAGACGGTGAGGGAAACGTTCAAGAAAGCGTTTCGCCATGGTATGCTGTTCGTGATCCAATCCCAAACACTCCAGACCCAGTCTCAACTAAGGCGCCTTCTGAATCATTCGAAGCGGAGGTCAATCAACAAAGCGGGGACTTGGTTACATCAAAGAAACATTTAGATTCGCTGGTAGTGTTCCCACCTTCGTCGTCATCATGGGGCCTATCATCTCGCCGCGTGAGCAATGTTGACTGCCCGCGTCCATCGAAACCTTTCAATTCAGATGATACTAGTGCTGCTATGAGTGACGGATTTGGGACATATGTTCGTCAAAGCTTTGCCAGTGCGTCCTCCTGCAGAAAAAAGGCAGCAATTGCTTTTGCTGTTGCTCTCTTTCTCCTTTGCATAATGGCAATCATATTGGCGTCCTTTGGCGCCGTTGATGGCAACCAGCACACTAACCAGGGATCACATCAGAGTGAACATGAAACTTTGGAGAGTGATGAAATTGGCGAACCTTTCTCAACCGCTTCAGTTTCTCTGGAGGAAGGACTTCCTGTGACTAAGTCCCCACCACTCATTGATGTTGAGTTGCTATCGTCCACTCAATCGACATCAACTTCAGGAGAGGGTTCTGTAGATACCCTACCGGCAAATAGACCATATCATTCGCCATCATCAGCAGGTATGACTACCCAGGCGACAGTCTCCGGCCAAACAATTCACACGCCATTTCTAGCCGCGAATGCTTCTCTGCAATCTGGGGCAGATTCACAGTCTACAATGAATACTGTATCTTCTGAATCACCAGATGCTTCCCTGCATGCCACAACATACTCGTCAAATGAATTGAACCAAGCAGCAACATCTGTAGAGTCATCGACACAAATGTCTGTTCCTTTTGAGAACAATGGGTCATCAGCAAATGCAAGCTTGACAACAGTTTCACCTCCCCAAGTTGATCCAACAAGTGGGTCATCCCAATCGGTGACGGTCTCTGGGGCATCAATGAGTCAAACAACCAGTCCTCCTCTCTCAAGCCAAGCCCAAACTAGTGGCGAGCAAACAGAAGTCTCGCAAAGTACACCATCGCCATTGTCAAATGTTGGCACTCCTGCAGCAACCTCTGCATCAGGTGGATCTGGTCACAATCCATTTGGTATTGACTTGGCATCGTGGGAAAGCGCTTTCGTGCCCCCAACGCAGCCATCAACGCCTGGATCTGATTCGACATCAACTAGTTCCACGCCCGCAACACCAACAACTTTGGCACATGGCCCAACTGCCTTTTACTTGACGCCGACTAGTGATACGACGATGTTCAAGAACCGGCCACTGAATAGCTATGCCGACCGACCCTATCTCACCGTCGAAGGGTCCGGCAGAGTAGTGACCATTCTCCAGTTCGATGCATCCAAAATTGCAGACAATGTTGTTGCCACAGCGTTGCTACGGCTATCATCAGTGGTGGGAGAACCAAATAGTGGCAGCGAAGGTGCCGGCGCTGAAGGGTTGAGCAACGTCAGCGTTGACTTGCTCCCATTCGCAGGAGCGCTGGAGAGGACTTCCGTCACGTTGGACAGCCCAGTCCAAGCTGCCGGAGCTCGCCGAGTTGCTTCCTTTTCCGTCAAAGCATATCCCTACGATGGGTCAAACTTGAACGTGATCCAAGCCCTTCATGACATCGATGTCACGAGAGCCTTCAGGCCACCTCGTGGTAGCACCGAGACTGTCACGTTTAAACTGTATTCTGATATCGACTCGGCCAGCAGGGTTGACTTTGCGAGTAGCGAATGGAATGGCGGCATCGCCAAGCCAGAGCTGGTGATTGCCTTGGCCAGGGAAGGCGACGTGCTCCCCCCACTGCCTCCACTGCCTCCACTCCATACGGCCCCTCCGCTTCCAATACGTACAACTGAAGCACCCACCACCCATGCACCATCGACTCGTCCATCAACGAGTCCAACCAAAAGGACGACGAGCACGACCATCTCCCCGTTAAGCATCTGCGAAGGTACTTGCGACGAGGAAGCGATAGAAAGATTCCGACGAGAGTTCGGCTTCGACACTATCGACGGCCGGCTGGACCAGTGCAAGGACCGCTGCGATAAGGATAGAAAATGCAAGAGGGGTTGCGAGGACGATGCACGGAAGGCGGAGGAGAATGCGCGGAAGAAAGCCGAGGACCATGCGAAGAAGTGCATTAAGAAATGTCTCGGGCATTAGACTGTTGGATACGGTATCGTAGAACTCGTGAAATGCCATATGCTCATCGTTCGGGGGGTGGACATGAACTTCTTTCTGTTTGGGTGCATTCTTCGCACTCTGTCCTTGTCTCCCGTGAATGTGGCTGAGGCATGGTGAACCCCTTCTGTACTCAC
>JALLBE010001690.1:0-11240 GCA_036939795.1 Thalassiosira mediterranea | reverse complement strand
CCTCAAAATTTTGGGATGGTTTTTCTATGTTGAAGTTGAATATCATGCATCCATCATGACGAAATGACCGAAGTATCACATCGGTCCGATTTCCGGATTAACACAAACGTTCGTTGTCCAGTGCGGTTCGGTAGAAGCTTTAGTTGGGTGATTATGGGAAAAAGATTGAAATTGTGAGATGATACGATAGACATGCGGCGGCTGGGGATGTGGTGCAAGAATCTCTCATACCTACCTCATACCTCTTCATACCTATCTGTTTTCTCCTGGCGTTTGCCGTGTGGGACAAAGAGATGCATTGAAGAGGCATGTTTATTTCTCTATCGCATCATGCATGCAGCATGGGGTCCAAAAGACTGTCAGTGCGACCACATTTTACATATTAACGAGATTTATTTGCCGGTCCCTCTATGTACATAGAGAAGATTGCTAATACACAAACCGCCATGCGCGATCGCTCACGTGTATCGAAAGCACGACGAGAGCATGTGAGCGTGATGCGAGCGCCCTTATGAGGCCAAGCTAGATTTGTAGCACTTGAATGTATGCATGGTAGCTCTAGTATTAGAAATTTAGATATGTTCAGTTATTCTTCTGACATTTTTTTAGCGTGTGCGCGAACTCCGAATTGCGCCCCGCCCTTCCAGGAGCATCTCTTTCCTTCTAAAAAATGATATTGCGGCAAGCCTTTTCTCATGCAGTTCGTACCATATATTGTTGTAGATGTTCTTTCGGAGATGAGCGCGGCTAGATATGTGATCGCAGCGCAGTCGAAGGTATGGTATCTAGTTTGTAGGGACGATGGATATCATGATTCACTCGTGAGATCGCGGTAGTAGGTGTTGCTGTGTGTGATATGACAACGTCGTCAGTACCAGCCGCGAAGTCCTGAAGTAGTCCTGAGTCCTGACGAACAGTGACTGCGGCCCAAGTGAGAGTTCATCAGTCAATGGGTTAGGATCGGCGCCGGAGTGGATTCTCGTAGTGCACAAAACAGAGCATGTAGGATAATAATTTCAATTATTTCGAATCAATAGTATTTTGCCTTCAATATATTAGCATCACTGCCTGCTGAAAATGTACCAAACCGCATCGATCCAACGAACTTTTTACTTTGACAAAAGTATAGTGAAGGCTTCATTTGCAGAAATCAAGTTGCAGGCTTCTAGAACTTCGTGCTTGCATTACAGTGTGAATGCTTGGTCAAGTTGCAGAACAATATACATTTATGCCAGGGCTCTGGTCGTGGATAGTCCTTCACCGGGAGGATTCTGCTCTCATTGCGCGAGAGTTGCACCCGAAATGTCCTTCTTCCGAAGCAGAGGAGAAGAAGATTCTTGCCGACCGTATCGCTTGAGCTTCCTTAGCTTCCGTGTCTGTATTGATCTCCTCGCGGGCCCTGATGTCGCCTGATGGGGCCCAAACAGGAACTCCATGAAACAAGCCATTGATATTCTGCATGTCTCGGAAGATAGACCATCTGACTTTGGGGGGCGTGGTGTCAACGGACAATTGATGATCTCCGTCGTGGTGCAGCATGGCGACGGAGGAGTCTTAGGGGTGAAGTCAGTACGATCCATGGTTGTTTCTACAGTCTGGTTGATACTCTTGAAGTTTGGGACAAAGTTGTTATGTGGGACGAACATTGGTTGTGGGATGGGTCGATAGTCGATAGCAGAGAGTGACTGAAAGATATTTGTTACCATAGGAGAGTGCGTGAGTGAGTGAAAGATGGTGACTCTGGCATCATCACAGTCGGTCCTCGACATGCGTGTGCTGTGTGCCGTGTGCTGGGCGAGGCGTCAGTCGACTGTGGATGCACTTATTGTATTGTACTGGTGGATGTTGCCACGTACGCACCCGAGGTCACCGGCCGCTTTATGAATGCGTCTGTCATTTTCGCGTAGCGCGAAGTCCGAATTGCGACCCGTCCTTCCAGGAGCATCTTCTTCCTTCTCAAAAATAGGTAGGTATGGCGGCAATAGCAAGCCTTCTCATGCAGTTCGTACCCCAAATAAAGCAAACCAAAGATCACTGCTCGATTGACTGGTTGAATCTAGAGGATCCCGAATGTCACTTACCATATACATATGGACTTCGATAAGTCCAACTACTCTGAGGCGGCTCGTTCTCTGTGGACTCTAAAATATTCAACAAGATCCAGAATCGATGTCACTACGATACCATACCCAGTTACTTGGATTTGAAAGTCCCACATTATGTACAAAGGAATCAGTATTTCTATCATTTTATGAGGTCATGATTTTGTCTTACCGGTTATGGTGTCACGTACGGGGTAGGCCTTGGACTAGACTTGAACTTGGTAGGTGCGTGGCGGGCAAGATAAACATCTCAGGCTCGTATGTGTAGTATGTGTAGGAATGTGTATGTTCATACATATATGTATGTATGAATTGTCGTTAGTTGCGTGTATGGTATCGGTATGCCGCCCGTGTATGTAGCTAGGGTGTATCTGGGTGTATGTATGGTAGCGCTACCGCATATTAATTATGCGAGCATGTGTTCGAATTGCGCGCCCCGCCTTCCAAGAGCGTCTCCTTCCTTCTCAAAAGTATGGTTGCGGCAAGCCTTCTCATGCAGTTCGGACCATTGATATCCATTGATCTTGTGTTGATGCAGGTTGGCTATTGCGCGCATTTTGCCTCGTCCGGAGATAAGAGGCAGTACCAACAGAGCATTATATTGTACATCGTGCTACAGGACGAAACAAAAAAGGAACGGAGACGGACACAACATTCGTAGAATCTATGTAATAAATCTCTCACAATGAAAAACAAGAATGAAGAACAACACTCTAGCGATGGTATCGTACTGATTTACTTGAATACATTGAGCATGCGATAACAATATCGAAACAATTCAGCATGAAGAGCCGTGCCAGCCTATCCAAGCCGATGAGTTCTCTAAGGAGTTCACAGCGCTTGTCAGTATGGCTAAGCAACATCGCTGGGCAGAAGGTTGTCGACACCAGCGCTGCCACTAACATCCAGTCGGCAAGTGTTGAAACAAGACCTCTCATTAAATCCGAGCAAGACACTAACATCGAGTCTGCCCCATCATTGAGTACTCTCGCAACTGCGTCGAGCCATAAACCACACTGCTGTCATTATGAAGTCGACGACTCTGTCGGACTTACTGAATCCACCACACACTCCCAAGCCATGCTCGACATCCTCGGAGACAATCCCTCCACACATGAACTCGACACAGTAGCTGCCATGCGTGCCAAGCAGGAATGCCTTCAGGAAGACCAAACAGCGAACTCAGCCACCTTGGGCAGTACCAAATGGAACAGCGTACCCCAGTATGCCAAGTCAGAGTTGTGCATTGGCCAGTACCTGGGTAAGGGGTCGTTTTGTGACGTGTTCGAAGTGACTTGTTGTGTGGTTGATGGCAACTCGAATAAACATGAAGATGAGGAGGACGAGCTCGACCAACAAATCAATGACATGTTTCCCAATCATAACGAAATTCATGGACAAGGCATCATGGACGGCTCTCCAAGTAAGAGGAGATTGAGCAAGAGTATGGTCCTCCAATCAAGGCGAAGGACTACAGACATGGTGAAAGCTGATCAATTAGGAAAGTCTCTCCATCTCAAGTCACGTGAGGTGACTGTGGCAATGAAGTGTCTACGACCCCAAGTCCGATCTAACGTCAAACGATGCATGATCGGAGTAGAAGACTTGGTGCATGAGACCGCCATCCTTGCTTCTCTAAATCACCAACACATTGTAAAGCTGTATGGCCGCGGGGAAGACCTCAGTGAGGGGTACTTCATTCTCATCGATCGTTTGGAGGACACACTTGACGATCGTATCCAGCGCTGGTCCAATACCATTGGCAACAGTGCCCCTCCATCATTGTCTCAACTAAAGGCAGCATCATCCATAGCCAACGCAGTGTCGTACTTGCACTCGAACAAGATTGCTTTCCGAGACTTGAAGCCCGCGAATGTTGGCTTTGATTCGATGGGCGTTTTGAAGTTATTCGACTTTGGTTTCGCCGTCAGCGTTCCCGACTCTCCAGAGGACTGCTTGCTCCATGACAAGGCGGGCACTCTCCGGTACATGGCTCCAGAAGTTGGTCTGCAGAAGGGACATGGCCTCTCGGCCGATGTCTACTCCTTTGGCATCCTTCTCTGGGAGATCTGCGCCCTTCAGAAGCCATTTGGAAAGGTGAAGTCACCCGACAAGTTTCGGGCCAAGATCTTTGGGAAGGAAGGAGCAAGGCCGAAGGTACGCAAGGACTGGCAAATAGATTTGAAGGATCTGATGACAGACTGCTGGGCAAGTGATCCGTTGAAGAGACCACAGATGTCGCAAGTGAAGTATTTGCTTGCAGAATATGTTAGAGATGAGTCTCTACATGGCACAGCGGAGCATTGTTCATCGAAGAGCACTTTGTTTAGAAGAAGATCATGGCTGTGAAAAGGCAATGATGTTCTATAACACCCGATAAGAAAAACAGATAGCCGTATCGTACTTCATATCTCTGATGTTCGATAAGCGTGTTGTGTAAATGGAACAGCGAAATCTTACTTGGTAATTGGTAATGTCTGTATATGGAGCATGCAGTCACATATCCTCTTCACTTAGAAGTTTGTACCATACCTACCATGGTTTATTCATTCTTCTGGGGGCAAATCCTGCGCTCTTCGCTGTCAAATGGAATGTGAAAAAGAGGAAGAGTCAGGGCTGATTGTGATACTAGTTATACTTAATAGCATTTCCGACGTATGACATCAAAATGCAATCAAGTCACTCATGAAAGACAAGATAGATGGTGAACAGTCACGGCATGAAACCTCCAAATGACTCCTGCACCTGCACCAGCTCTCTCCACCGAAACTCCACGTGCCTCAAACACTTGGAGCACGATGCCTCCACCTCCTCCCATCGATCCTCGGCGCGTCCTCCCCAACTAGACGCATCAGATCCCTTGACAGTGACGATATCCTCCTCACATTTTCTGCGGGAGTTGTCCCCGCCAGGAATATCGTAGGGCCCTCCTCCTCCATCGATTGGCAACTTCTTTCTCCTGCCGACGTACCAAACGCAATCGTTGCAAACTCTCCTGCCGCACACCCTCCCGGCCGTCTCCACCGCGCATCCCCTCAAACTGGGCGGAGACGAAAATACCTGCCCGACGCAGTCCGGACACGAGCCGAGTCGGCATTCCTCGCACTCGTAGAATCCCCTCCCCTCCTCGGTGAAGCAAGCGTCCGAGGAGTGCTCGTCGCAATAACTGACGGAACACCAGCTGCATTTGGAAAATGAAATGGCCAACTCGTAATCCCTATCGGTGCATCCTCCAGATGTCAAGCCGGTGGCGCTCAATCCGTAATCCCGGGGGAGGAAGCGATAGCACCTCAGACATCCGCGGGGACCGCACCGCGCCCTCTCGCATCCGGGCTCGTCGCACCAGGCCTCGGCCGGATTCAGGCACGTCACCCTGTGATTCCTCGTCGCGTTCCCTCCTCCCATGGCATGTTGGACGTCGTTGTCGTACCCCCTGCCGACTAGGGACAGCTGGCCGGGCCAGGATTGGGTGCAAACACGACTCTTCAACTCGCTCCCCGCGAGCTCGGCTGCGTCGCGCGGACGTCGTCCCAAAGAACGATCGCCCACCACGCGGGGACGGAGGTTGGTCAGTCGGAGCATGGCGTGTCGACGGGCGTAGGCGCGGTAGAGGAGGGATCCGTCGTCTATTTCTCCGGGGAGGTATTCGACCGGACGGTTGTCTTCGTCTCCGTCGCCATCGTCGTCGTTGGTACCGCCTCGCTCGATCATGGACGGTCCGTATAATTTGTCGGCCAATCCCATCTCGTGTATCGCGTGTCGGAATGCCAGCGCCGCTTCATTCACTCCCGCCACGCCATCCTCTTCTTCGCCCCCCTTTCCAACATTGACATCATCGCCCATACAACGGTGCGAGACGAGGTCGTCCAATCGACAGCGCTTCCTCCAAAAGACCCTCCACAACGCGTCTCCCCTGCTCAGCTCGCGCCATCGCCGACACGTCGCGCCGGCGGAGACGGACCGTCGCGGGCCGAGGAATTCGAAGGCGCGGAGGAGGACGTCGTCGTTGTCAAGCGGGGGGTGAGTCGGGGGGTCGTGGATGATGGACGGGCCGCCGCCGTCGGCGGCGGCGGCGGCGGCGTCGGCCGGGGCGCCGGGTCGTTCGGGGTGCATGATTCAGATTTTTATGGACGCAGCAAGACGCAAGACGCAAGACACAAGATCTTATGGTGGGAAAGGGATTAGTATGAGGTATAGCATGGACTAACGTTTCTCGATATGTCCCTTTGGTTTGTTATGAAGATTAATAAATACAATTAAACCCCGTTGTGTTTTCTGTTTATTTCCGCCGCCATTGCCAACGTTGTCAAAAAGCGAGCCGCTCCGCGCCGCCACAAAACCCATGACGCCATAATAGGCCATCATAAACAACCTCTGAGCTCGACGACCTATCCGCTCCACAGCAACCGCCTTCAACATGGCGAACACCAGCCGCACCATGGCCAACCGCAAGCGGCCCGCCGCCACCTCCCCCGACGGCGCCGGCCAGGCGGCGGCGACCTCGGCCGCCGCGAGCCAGCCCCCCCCCCATCAGCAAACCGCCGCGGCCCGCGAGGCGATGAAGGTGGTCATCCCCCCCTCCGCGGGCATAGACGCCCTCCTCGCCAAGCACGCCCGACACCTCCCCCCCGGCGCGAGCATCGCCATACGCCTGATCAAGGGATCCACGGGAAGGTCCGTCGATCCCATCGCGGCGCGAAAGGCCGCCGCCAAGTCCGCCAAACAGAGCGCCGCGGCAAGCGGCATGAGCGGCGGAGCCAGCAGCGCCGACGAGGGCGCGAGCGGTAGCGCTGCGGCGCGGGGAATGAACGTCCCCCTCGATTTTCCGAGGGTGGCGAAGTTTCCGGAGACGATCACGGCGCCGGACTTCGGGGTGGGGAAGAAGTTGAGCGACGGGAGGATGTACGAGGAGGAGGTCCCCATGGCCAAGGTGGGTAAAAAAAAAACATTATATTTTCGTCCTTGATATTCTTTTTTGCCGGAATGTGGAAGTGAGATCTGGTGGATATTTTTACTTCTGATTTTGGAGGTATGAAAGGATGGCGAGCCATTTTTTATGTCGAGGGGTTCGGGATGATGAGCAAGACAGGGGTCATGGCATCACTCTTCAGGCTGTGTCCAAGGCATACCTATGCAACGAAGCAAGCAATTATTTCAGGCAAATATGGAGAATGATGCAGAGCATTTCTTTCTCATTTCAACATCTTGTCTGTTTGTCATGCATGCGACAATAAAGATATTGGGAGTTTTTTAGCGGCCGGACGTTGCAATCGATGAAGTCGTTCGGTTGTTAGTAGGCTCCCAAATATTTCGCATTTCATAAGAGGGGTTGATGTTGCCCTGCGTCATCAAATGTGGCATGGTCGATATGTAGCCATTTTCTTCACGAGAGTGCCTACAGGTGAAGCGCATGTAGCGGGCTCGCTGCTTTTGCCTGCTCTTCTCTGACATAAAAACCCACCACTTCATTTTCATGTGAAGGACGAGAGCGACGAGGAGGAGTCCACTGCCTATCGTCCCGCCGGGGAGCCGGGCGCCGACGGCGGCGACCCTGGTGCCGGTGCGGCCAAGAAGAAGAAGCGACGATGGCGTCGCAACGACCCCCGCCCCCGCCGGTGGGTGCTGCAGGAGAAGGCCGAGTTCTTCGAGCGCATACGCAAGAAGCGCCAGCGGGGATCGCAGGGTGGAAACGATGCCGACGATGATGAGAAGAAGACTTCCGAGCAATACCTTGGGGTGGCCGAGGCCAACTCCTCCAGGTACGTTGTGTTGGGCGTGTCGCCCAAGCTGGTGAACAATCCACCGGGACATCCTCCGGAAGAGCAGATATGCGTTCAGCCCATATACGGCTTCCACGCATTCAGCCAGCCGTACAAGACGGCGTCCCTCACCATGGAGGAGGCCGAGGAGGCGATCGAAAGGGACAGGAGGGTGGTCACGCGGTACATGATGCACGGCAAGCTGTCGGCGAGCGGAGGCAATGAGGCGGCGCTGGCGAGCGGTGTGGCCAAGGTGGGTGCCAGCGGCAGGAGGGGCGTGAGCCGATCCCTGGGACCAGCGCCCAAGGCCATGAGTCGCGCGAGGCTCCTTGGCAAGCTGGCCGGAGGTGGAGGCGATGATGACGACGCGGATGACATCATGGCAGATGTGCGATTCTCATCATCAAGAGGATCATCTGGAGCTAGGAAGGAGCTCATGTCCTCCATGGCCGACGAGGGATTGACTGTCGACGACGATGGCGTCCTTGGTGGGGCGAACGACTCTGAGTTTGGTGGGCGGAGGCGATTCATGCGTGTGGCTGTGAACAAGGACAATGATGATGGACAAAAGAAGGGTGGCAAGAGTGGCACGGATTCCAAGGCCACCTCCACAGGCTTCGAGGCTGGCGCCATGGAAGAGGGGTTCTACCAGCGTGACGTTGCTGCCGAGTATGAGGCACTTGACTACGACGCCGCCGAGCAATTCGATGACGACGACGTGAATGTTGGCGAGGACGAAATGGATGATGACGCCGGAGGCTTTGGCGGTGGCGACGACTATGATTCTGGCGATGGTGGGCTGGAATCTGAGGACGAGGAGGGATCAGATCCTGAAGACGCATTGCGCGGCATGGCCAGTGGTGCCGGGATGAGGGCCATGCTTGCCAGGGCGCGTGGCGAATCTCCTGTGACAGCTGCCGGAGATGCCGTAACACCTGGTGCAGGCGCCGATGGGCCCGACGCTGCAGCCAAGCCCGGGGAGGAGAAGGTCATCGACCGCATGATGGGAGACGCCTCCAAGATGGCCGAGAAATTGAAAGAGAAGAAGGCTGAGGAGGTGAAGACGAAGCCCCCGACGCCAGAGGTCGCAGGCGCAAAGGGGGAGAAGGCTCAACCAGTAATCGAAAAGGACAAGGACGGCAAACGCATGATAAACATAGACGCCGTCCGGCGAGAGATATGGCTGAACGGAGGATCCATCACGTCCAAGAGACTGATGAAGAAGTTCGAGGTAACGAAAAAGGATCCGGACAGGCAGCAGGTGTTCAAGGCGATTGTCATGGAGTTGTGCAACATGAAGAAGGACGCGGACGGCAGTAACAAGCTGGTCCTGAAGCAGCATTATGC
Organism: Thalassiosira mediterranea; assembly: GCA_036939795.1. NCBI lineage: Eukaryota > Bacillariophyta > Thalassiosirophyceae > Thalassiosirales > Thalassiosiraceae > Thalassiosira > Thalassiosira mediterranea. Next base: position 2,032 of record JALLBE010001690.1, on the reverse strand, counting down.
GAAGATAAAGTGATGGTTCGAAATGGGGCCAATGATAACGTTCATATTAGATTTGACAATCTTTCCCTTGCACTATTTGCAAGCCCAGACACCAGGTGCACTACTTTGTATGCACTTCCATACTCATCCAACTCAAGGTGACAATATGACACCTCAGATCGAATCAATGTGCTCACCTCGTGAGTGTCAAAGCGGGTCAATCTTCTTACGTTTTCAATCTCTCCTGAGCCAACACACTCCAGCACTTAAACAAATCATGTAACACAGTCTACAAGAACCTATTGCTTTCCAACATGGATGCGACGACTTGGGGTTCGTCCGATCATGACAGCGCCAGTTGAGATAACTCAATCTCAGTGTGCACTGATTTGCTAGGGACTCCTCGCAACAGAATCATCTTGAGTCATGCAAAGAGCAGTTGGGTGTTCATAATCCTGTCTTGCAAGCACAAAATCAGCTCAACACTTAGATCTGGCCTTTGTCTAAGTAATTAGCAAAGTTGAGATTGACGAGTCCTTGGATATGTTGAAGCAGATCGAAATTATGGTGTACACGCTACTGCAATGGTTTTTATTTCCGTCTGAGGATTCATTTCTTAGGGAGGCAAGTGTGTGCAAGACAGCGAGAATACTCTTTTTCCATCGGAGCCATGCAAATATCGCCGCCATTGATTGTGTCTGTCGTGGTCGCATCTGCTCCTGCAGCTGTAGCGAGATTCGTCTGAGTATACTGGATGTGATCACTGTCAACCTGGCTCCCTAATGACGAGCTCCGAGGAAGGGAGCACCGATCATTTTCAGCTTCTTGGTCTTGTTCCAAAAACAGAGCCGCTGCCCTTGCTCGTTCGAGCGCCCACATACTAGAGTGGGAAGATACCCTCGCTAGTCGTTCAATGTCTTCAGGGTGACCGCGCCGAGCGGCCATTCGCTGCCTCAGGATTTCGTAGTTGATACTGCGGTAGTGCTCTGCTCGCTTGGACTTGTATTCCTGGGTAAGTTGTGCCGTGAGAAACTTCTCCATGCCAATGACGATGCTAGCAGGTGGCATGCAGCCCTCTGATACATAGTGACGGATTACATTGACATGAGATGACAACATAGCCCTGTTCAGGTCAATTTCTTCGTTTGAGAGCCACAACTTGTGTTTAAATGAGTATTTCGATAGGTTCGTGATCAGGACCATTTCACTAGACTTCGAGATTCTGACCCTGCGTCCATTTGGGTGCGCTGGAAGCGAGTGTGGAGTCAAATGTGACATAATTGATCAGCTTGAGCTATCAAGAGCAGTTTCAGGGCCGGTGAAGATCTATTTTTGTAAGCGCAATCAAATGAAAATGGCCAGGCGGGTCTGCAGTCTGCATCCAGGCTGTGTTCTAGACGCCACCAAGTATGTTCCAAGAGAGCTAGCGAGGTGGCTGGAATAATGCCAGTGAATTGCTGACTACATACATTTGTACGACCGCCTACCATGACCTCTACATAGCTACATACCGTCCTACCGTCAAACCAGGCCAGATTCATGCAGAGCGCACGATCAATCAAGGACGGAAGCCTTCCAGCTGTGAGATGTCCATCACCGTGACATGCCTGGAGGGTACATATATGTAAAAGAGAGGTCCGAGACCACATCCGAGACACCATCCCCTATCATAATATTGACTGGCCCACTTACTGCCCAACTGAGTAACTACCATACGTATGTACGTATAGCCACATAAATAAATACGATATATGACCACTGGTACGACAATATAATCGTGATAATCGTCAATGTGTTCAATTTGTTCTCACAAATATGTCTTTTTATGCGAATCCCCTACACATACTCTACGAACCCCCCACACCAATTGCTGTGCTCGGCCCCGCGCCAGGCGGTGCCGAAGGCACACCAGGCCACAGGTTGGCTGTACCTGGCTTCAACCACCATTTCCTACTTTCTACGTATGCCCACGTAGACCCTGGTCGGTATACTGTGCACTGGAGTCACCTGACGGTGAAGCTTGCAGCTGGCGTCTGTCCGTCGACTACAATTG
>JALLBE010001684.1:0-13450 GCA_036939795.1 Thalassiosira mediterranea | reverse complement strand
CCCCCTCTGGGAGGCTATATCAAATACGGAAAATAAAATTAAGTCGCCCCCGCCTAATCGTCTTGTTTCCCCAGATGATGCGGCCCTCCTTTCATCTCACTACATACCATATCAACGCGCGCCCCTGCTGCCCCAAGGCGGATATTGTACCCCGAGAAGGGCTTCATTACGATCGTAAATCGGTCCGTGTCCGTGTCAGGTTACACGGTATCGCGCACGGTGCCCGGTCATCGCACACCGTCGTCGTAAACTTAAAGTGCGCGCGACGATCGTCGATCGATAGTCGACCCCGTCGTCGCACCCCGCCGGGGCATCTCCGTAGCTGGCCGTAAACAGTGCTGCCAGCGTTGCCTGCCCGGCCGTCCGCGTCCGCCATCGAGTGATTGAGCGGCAATTTGGTCCCCTACCCTCTCCAGACTCCAGAGGTCGCTGGCCGAAGGGAGAAGAATCCTCAGATATACTATCCGCCTCAGCTTGCCTCCCACCTCCCACTGCCCACTGCCCACATCTTTCATCCTCTCATTTGATTTGTTCATCAACATGACAGAGAATCCAGTTGAATCGGATCAGCTATATGAGACAGCAGATGAAATCTATGGCTATGAACATGGAAGGAACAGGGCTATAATCCGTTTTGCAACGGCAATCATATCGTTAGTTTCTTCTTGCACTCTTATTTGGATGCTGCGGAAATCGAACGCTGGTTTCTCGACCACAAACAACCGGATCCTCCTCGGCATGTGCGTGGCTGACATATTGGCATCATTAAGCTTTGCAAACCTGAATGTCACTGCGCCTATTGATGTCAACTACTCTGTTTGGAACGCAAGGGGCAATCAGGCAACGTGCAGTGCCCAGGGATTCTGCTGGTTTGCGGGTGTGGTCAGCACTCTGTTTTACACTTGCTCTTTGAATCTCTTCTTTCTTGCCACTGTCAAGCACAACATGACGGAGGAGCAAATCCGCAAAAGGATTGAGCCATTTCTACATGGAGTCCCAATCCTATTCCCAGTAATATCGGGGATAGTTCTGGTCGCGGAAGGGAATGCTAATGCTTTTGGAGGAGGAATCTGCAATGATCTTATTTACAGGCCAATCCACTGCATCGGATATGAGGATGGAGAGGTTCGAGAGGGGTTCACCATCCCCTGTGGTCGTGGAGTTGATGGAGCTCCACTTTATGCATACATCGTTGTTTTCATTGCATTGGTGGTTGCCCCAATCACTGTTGTGATATCACTCGGAATGATTTACAGATCTGTTCGGAAACTAGAGAAGAGAATGACAGGATATGGGATCGGTGCAATCAGAGCAAGTGAACAGCAGCAAAGTGCAATGAAAAATGATGAAGGGCACGGCGACAGCGACGGCAACGGCAACGACGCCGCCGACGGCGGCGGTGGCGGAAGTGACTCTATGAAAGGCAAACTCCGAGACCAGATAACATCAGCACTCCGTCGCGAAAAAGTTGTTAGGTCAAGGTCTGCCCCAACACAAAGGGACTCCAACAGCCGCACTGTTTTGGCGAGGGCAGTGGCATACACCATTTCTTACTTCTTAGCTTGGTCGTGGTTGATTGCGGGCGCTGTCTTGTCGATAGTAAATGTACCAGGGCCCACAGCTTTTTGGTATCTTTCGAGTATACTGACACCACTTCAGGGTAAGCTACCCAGATGTGCTACTTCTTTGTTTGCAAGGACTATTTTAGGCAATAACACTCACCGCTTGCATTGCAATATTTCAGGTTTCTTCAACTTTACAATCTATGTGTATCCCAAGGCAAGAAGGGCCAAATCTCGGGATGGCAATAAAAGTTGGATGCAGGCGTTTGTCAGTTCGATTGTGCACTAAATTTACAGATGTGAATCCAACGTCCTTGTTCCGGTTTGATTGTTACTGTTCTATGAGCTGTTTACATCACATTTAATTCTGTATGTATGTAACTCCAACGACAATATCTGCTTTGCAGATACGAAGATAGCCTGGCAGTGATCAGGACCAAAGTGTGAAGAAAACACCGCCACAATGTTTAGTAGCCATTGGCTGGGAAGTTGTTGACAATTGTCTCGACATGCCTGCCTGCATTTTGATAGTGATGGCATAGTTCGAGAATGTATGACGTGGTAATTCCAAGTGTCAGCATAGCAATGGGTTCCGATCTTTCTTGCAGCTTTTGGAAGTAGCTGCTTGACCAAGTTGCAATAATGCGCAGGCGAACCTCTTCAATCCGACGGAACGATGCTGCGGCTGTCACTGGCTTCATGCTGCTCTCTTCTTGGGGTCTCAGGCGACCATCAGGAAATGCTGTTGTGAGCCACTTGCATGCTGAGTCGGCATTTGTTGATATGTCCTGGAGAAATCCGGCGTGAATACGTGGCCAGTTTGAATGTCGTATAGGATGATCCTTGTTCTGATAGAAAGCTGCTACCCTCCGTAGCGCTTTGAGGAGCAGCAAGGCTTTGATTTCACATTCGCCAATCTCTAGAGCAAGCCCCCGGAAACCACCAGGATGGAGTGGTATCGAAAGGCCTAGTTGAGGCTCATCTATTCCTGGCTCAAGCTCTTGCTTCATCTTTTTACTCGCTGCTTTCAGGCGTTCGTGACACGATGCAAGCCTCTCAAGGTGGTATGGGTCATTAGCATCATCAAAGAACAATGACTCACGGTCCTCGTTCCATCCTGCTTCTGATGATTGTGTAATATGGTGCTCCATTCGTCTCGTGCAATGGGCAGCCTGTCTCAGGTAGTCCCGCACACACACGAAAGAATCGAGTGTAGTCGACTCAACAAGTCGACGGCTGCTTCTAGGAAAGAGGACGAGCTCAACAAAACTGAAGATCATGACGCCGACAAATATGAGTTCTATCCTCTTCGGCACATACATGGCTATGTTCAGTTTACTTTTGGAGCTGCCATAGAGCATTGCGCCAATGGAGGTTGCAGCATAGGTGAACTTGTATGCATGGTTGGTACTTCGAAGATAGATGATACAGTACGTGAATATTCCAATTGCAGGCAACTTGACATAGTTCGTGTTGCTGCCCGGGAATAAGTCGCTAACATTATTGTCACTCGTGAGGAGACGAGGTTGAGAGGAGAGCGGTTGATAAGAAACAGGATTATCAACAATCTCACCTTATCAGAAGTGCAAACGCTGCCGCAAGCAAGGTCCCAAAGAGACGATCTGATGCCTTCTTGAATGACGATCCAGTCGAAGCCAGATTGACTGAAGCTACAGTCAAACCTGGCCATATGCCAAATGGGCTGGATATCTCCCATAGATATGGGACCGAGACAAATAGACTCGCGAAAAGCATACCAATGGAAGTCTTGAGTGCTAAGCGAAGAGTATCCGAATCATGCCATAGCCATCTAAGCTCTACAAATTGAACGAGATTCCTCATTTGCTTGCAACAGAAAGAACATGCAGACATCCTGTGTGATATACCACGATTTTGTTCAAATGTATCTTCTACCTCCCAGCTGTGTTCCCGCAGATACACATGAAGGCTGTCGCCAAGCTCAAACAACGCGTTGAAAGCTGAAGTTCTCCTGATCAAGTGTGCAAAGATAGGCGATGCATTTTCAGAGTCCGCCCCGAATGTCTCAGTGACCTTTGCCACAGAACGGTTGAATGCCATTCGACACTCCACTATTGAAACTTCAAGCTCTCGTTCAACGTCAGGAAGGACAGTTCGCTGAGATGATGGATCAGCCCACGCATGGCACACAGCAACCGAAGCAATCATGGCATCAACCATACGATCTCTTGCTGGTCCAACTTCTTCTGTGATAATTGCTTTGACCTCCCGTAAATCCTGGCTGTATGTGGAATACTCCTCGCCAACTAACCGCTGGGACAAACTGGTATTGATGTTCTTCAGTGGCCCTAGGATCGACTCAGATTGCTTCACCCATGCAGTCAAATCTTTTGCCGCCTTGCTTCTGCAACGAAGTGACAGCTCAGCAGCTGCAGCTGGAAGTTTTGCCTTGAGATCCTTTGTTGTCTTTGTGATTCGATTGCAAAGCATCGCAATTGTTGCCATTGCAGTTCGAGCTTTCTCGGGCGTGATCCCTGTAGTGTCTGCATACGCCTTACACTCAACAAGAAGCATAGTAAGGTCTTTTTCTTGCCGGACCAACAGCGTTTGGGATGAATTCAAGGCGAAATTAAACATATTGACAAGAAGGCATATTGCCAATCCAATGAGATATGTCCCCATGTTTCCAAGTGGAGTCCACCAGGCCACAGTCTTTCTGACAGGTGCTGCAACAGCAATGTACATGACAAGTATCATGAGATTGCGAGACGCAAGCTGAGGACACGTCTGGATTGCAAAGCTCAACACAAGCACCAGGAAGGGAAATATCGTAGCTGAGTCCCTTGCGGACAGAGTAGATAGAAAGTATGCGATCGGGAGCGATGCTACGGTGGTCAGGACTATGCTCTTGGAGAATTGCTTGACTGATATCAGAGATGCCCCAAAGGAATCCTTCAGATTCGTATGCATCATGATGTTACCTATCCAAACCGCACCAAAGATGTTCTGGTCCGGAAGAATGAGAGATGCAAAAAGTATGGTAGATCCAATAGCTGCACGTATCGCTGCGTTGTGTCGTGTTTGATAATCGCCACCATGTACTCTTGCCGTACCGAACTCCTTCGCCCAGTAATTCCAACCGGATGACTCCGCAGTTCCACTCGCTGGGTCGCTGGGGACATCGGGGTTGATTCTGTAAAGCTCAGTTCTCCGCTTGATGAAGTTAGATAACCGTTTTGACTGATCGCGAAGCGAATCAGATGGCTGGCCAGCCATTCGTTGACCGGTATCCCCACGATCGTCCGATATATCAATCGCAGTAAACTCGTGGTCTGTACTGGCGTTCATCATCTTGCGTTATTCAAAAATATCTATTGCTCGTTATTTCTTTGTATGGTTTTGTTTGTTTTATGAGCACTAAGCTCGTCACGATGCGATGGCGAAGAGGATGCGAGCAAGATGTGAGGACGGAGCTGAACGAATGTAGGTATGAGTGCGGAGTGCGGAGCGAGGCGGGCGGCGGAAAGCGGAGAGGACAAAGCGAACCCCTGAGCCGAAAATAGAATGAGAACCCCAGTCGCGCCAAAAGATTCAACGATTCCTACGTAGAAATCAATAAGAATCCTATGACAGGCCGAGCGGCGCAACTCTCCCGTCGCCAATGACAACAATTATGGCTCCAATGACGTGCGCGAAAATCCTAAAATCAAGCATCAAGCACGATCGTTCAATTATCTTGCTTGCTCGCTTGCGTGCATTCACATCGAGGTTGCGCTCAAAGCTCAAACACCAGACAGATAGATCAAGTCTCCGCCACCAAAGCTCCACCATCATCAGGATAGAGACCATGGGCTACGAGGGAGTCGCCTTCATCGATCGGGAGCCTGACGAAAACCTGATTTGCCCCATCTGCCTCGAGGTCTGCGAAGATGCCACCACAGCATGTGCCGCTGGCCACACGTTCTGTGGTCCGTGCCTGAATCGAGCGAGCAGAGCTACTTGCCCAACCTGTCGGGAGGTCCGCGGGAAGGGTTGGCCAAACCTACCGCTGCGGGGTGTCATTGAAGCGTTGCGAGTGCGCTGCAGCAAGGGCGGGGACTCGTCCTCGAGCAAGAAGATGCGAACTTGCGACAATGCCGATGTCGCGAGCGGGGATCGTGGCGCGACTGAATGCCAATGGGAGGGGACACTTGGAGAGTGGAAGGTCAAGCACAAGAACGTTTGTCCTTTCGTTTCAATCATCTGTCCTCTCGGTTGTGGGATGGACTTTCTTCGGATGGATACCGAGCTACATGAGCAAGAGTGTACATTCCGCCAAGTTGAGTGTGGCCTGTGCAATGTCATGTTTAGGCACGACGAATTGGAGCAACACCAGCTGTCAAACTGCCCAAAAGCTATCGAGAGGTGTGAATTTTGTGGTGAAGAGATGCAACGTGAAATGTTAGGCAAAAAGAGGCTTACTGTTATTGAACAGGAATCATTTCCGTCCATTGACAAGGAGGTTGGCTATACTGGCCACTACAAAGTGTGCCCGAAGATGATCCTAAGCTGTGAATTCAGCTCCAGAGGCTGCCAAGCTACATTCAAAAGGGAGGATGCAGCAGCCCACCATTTGAAGAACGCACAGTATCACGCAGCCTTGATCGATCAAACGTGCGCTCGGCTGTACGAGTGGTTCGGCTGGAACCCAATCGAAATCATTTGGCCGATAGAGCGTAGGAAGGTCACCGGCCGGGAGAACAAGGTCCGCGAGAGCTCAATCGTAACTGGTGTGTGCCCTTACGACTTATTTCTCAAGCTCTATCTCGGCCGCCAAACGATCCCATCAGGATTGCAATATGCTCCGATTCTATGACCTGCGATCCCTTCCGCACAACCGTTGACCTGAAGAAGATTAACGTGGCCATTACGAATGATATGGCCATCTTTGCAAGTAAGTATGCAGAGATCACCCTTGATGAAGAAAAAACAGTCCAGTCAGACAGCCGTGATCCAGGTGCTTTCGAGTTCAGAACTTTCATCAAGAGGCGGGGCACCGAGGACAATGTTACACGATCGAACTTGCTGCATTATTTCAGTCAGTGCGATGATGAGAGATTGCTGATCAGAGCAAGATTTTACATTCGCAAGGTGACCCAAGTGTGTGTGCATTGAACTTAGTATTTGTAGGAGCCTGAAAGTCACGACACACATTCAGATGAGCTTGAAGGCGGGTATACTTCGCATTTTTAGACCATGAATAAGATGCGGCATCGGCAGAACAGACTAGCTTCAATGCATGAATGAATACCATCCTTTGCATTATTGTGACATATCATTCCAAACCATCTCATCTTTTATGGTACAAGGAAGCCACTGAATACGGTGCCGTATCAGGACACTGTATCCGCAAGTCTCCCAACCACTCGAACCCATCATCCTCGTCCAGCTTCCCGTCGATTATGACCGCTCTACAACCGCTGCTTAGAGTTCTCGAGAGCGCCCTGGAGAGCTTGGGCAACCTACGCCCCTGGAGGCTTGTCGTCATGACGCCGTCGACGTCGCTCGCGGCGTTCCCAGCGCTCCACGTTGTCGCGAAGCAGACCGCGAAAGTTGTCTCTTCCAATACGCTACGAAGTTCCTCGTCAGGACAGTGGATGTCACCCAGAAGAAACTTCACACCTGACTGACACTCGCTTTGCAGCAAAGAGGGCTCCTCTTCGAGCCTATCCTGCAGTATACCCTCAAGGTTCTCAGCGTGCGCCGCCGATCGATCAACGAGGCCCGGCACGATCTCCACACCATAGCACCTCCGCATGGAATTAGTAAGGGCGTTATCACTCGTCGACACGGAAGCGTACAGCAACGACGCGCCAAGCACGAGGGCACCATCCCCCGATCCGATGTCGAGGAAGACGTCGTCCTCTCTCACGCCCACGGCGTCGAGTATCGTCGCCAGGACCGGGACGGACAACTCGCCGTACACGAGCTCGTTGCTCGGCGGCGGCCGGGACGACGTCCCGTCGCCATCGGACCCTTGTTGGTAATTCGACACCGCATCCCTGACCGATGCGTATCGCCCGCCCGCGGCCCCGTCGGCTTGGTCGTCGCCGTCGCCGAGGGCGGAGGACACGAGCTCCGACACGAGGGCGATTCGCTCGGGACTCGCCTCCGGAACGATGGCGCGAGCGGCGGCGATGTCAGGGAGGGGGTCGGTGGAGGTGGCCGAGAAGGCTTCCGCCGAGGAGAGGAGCCACCCGGATGCTAACGCCGCGATGGCGAAGGAGGCGGGAATCTCTTCCGATGGTGCCGCTGCCGACGCCGCTACGACGATTGCCGCCAGGCGGAATGCGGCCGAGCCGGTGAAGCGCTTCATGCCAGCCGTGACCGTAATGGACACGAGGGAATGCTGATGAAACGATTCCGCCTACCGGAGGGGACGGAGGCAGGACAGTCCTTGATGTGCGGTGCCCGCGCTGCCGCTGCCCGCCATGTTTTTGTTCTGTGCGTGAAATGAAATGATGCCGGCGAAAGCGAAACAAAAAATGAATGACGCAGTTTGTATCAGCTCCACGTGTAGCAACATTGTCGCTGGACGTATGAAAGTTAAACGTTTCAAAAATAAACCTGTTTGAAAATTGCATTTCAAAGGCGGAAATTTACGTGCTCATAGCTTCCGCAGGCTTCCGCTATTGTCGAGCCTGCTAGAGAGCCGCTCGCCGACGTCCGACGTCCCGCGACGCTCCAGTCACCATGGCGAGCTACGCGCCCCGCCCTCCCCTCCTCCCCTGGTCAGCCTCGACGTGGTCGGAACGGTGGTCCGCCCAGGGCCGTCTATCCGCCACGCCCGTCCCCCGGACGCAGTTCCTTCTCCTCAAGGCGCCCGTCAGCACTCTGTACGAGGAGAAGTTCGGTGGGGATCGCAACATGTTCACTGGTGAGTTATGATGATGGGGGCACATGTGCCCAATGATTCTGTCCTCGTTCTTACAAGCTGCCATCTTGCTCCATATTTCGAACGGTGCGAAGTGGCGATGTACTGCAGCCGCATGGCCGCGCGATCCGTACGTGTAGGCCTGGTCATCGACTGCACTGCCCTGGATCTCGAGGAGTTCGAACCCCTGCCGGCGGCCAAGGCGTCCGCGGCGCCGACCAAGTTCGACAGGCGGGTGCGGTACTTCCACAACCCTAGCGAGTGGGACGATTACGACGTTGAATATCATCGCCTGAACCCTCCCAAGTCCGCTTCTTCAGATGACGACAACGCCCCCCTCGCACCTCGCGTCCTTCCCGAATTCTACAAGATCGTCACCGAATTCCTCCAACGGCCTCGATCCGGCGCCTCGCGCATCACGCACGTGGCCCTCTTCGACTCCCGGGGAGGCCTCGGCGCTGCCGCCTACCTCGCGGCCGCATACATGTGTCACAAGCGGGCGCCCGTCCACGCGGCCATCGAGGCGGTGAAGGAGGGGACGCCCATGCAGCCGGGAGATGAGTCGAAGAGGAAGTGGGGGCTGTGCGACGTGCGGCTGGTGAAGGATTTGCAGACGAGATTTTCGGGGAGGAAAGAGATTCGATTGGATGCGGGAGTGCCCAAGTGGTGGTGGGCCATGGATGAGGATGATGCGGAGGATGAGGAGGACGAAGAGGATGATCAAAACGACGGAGAAGGAGCTGCTGCGAGTGGGAAAAGAAAAAGAGAAGATACAATTGTCATTCCACCCTGTGATTCAACGGCCGCGAACGATAGATCAAAGCGACCGCGAAACGACAATGGCAATGCGTCATCAGAAATATACCCCAATTTGCCACCGGAAATACTCGAATCGGTCCCGAAAGGCTCGTCAAAGTGGAACCGTGCAGTGACAGTGCTCTCCCAATTGACCGCACCACCCACATCTGCAGCCTCAGATCCTGCGACAATGTCTACCCTGCCGTTGAAGCCAGAGGAGGACGTTTCCTCGGGTGGAACCGACTCGGGCATTTTGCAACTCATCAAGAACAACCCCGAAAAGTACAAAGTGACATGGCTATCGACCAGGGGCAGGAGAGGATTGCTGCTTGTGCTATCTGAAGCAGCAATCCTCTCCTGCCCCTGGTCGATAGCCATGTCACTTTTAGAGGACTGCTGCTCGTGCTGTCCGAAGCAGTCTACTTCATGGAACAAACAACTGCAGAACCCTCGGTGTCTGTATCCGTCGTGACCAAAATTAAATTTCCTGCAGCAAAAGACCCGTCAAATCAGCACCGAACCCTCCTGGACGTGGTACTGGTTAAGGACGTCGAGAGAGCCAAACCCACTTTTCGATTTTATTGCCTCGATATCCTTTGCATCGAGGGGGGCACGGTCTCTCACAAGCCATTCGATCAGCGATGGAGGTTTTTGAACGAGGGAGTTCTCGTGCCGCGAAAGAAGGACGAAGCCTCGCGGCGCTCTTCCCACAACTACGCCGGGGAGCCGATAAAAATACGCGCCAAGGAGTACTTTCCGATGAATAAGTTGGGTTTTGTGATGAAGGAAGTCTGTGCGGGCGTGGGGCATGAGGCGGAGGGGATACGGGTTATCCCTGTGGCAGAGGGGTATGGTAGTGTCGGAGGCGAGCCGAAGCAGTCTATGATAGCTGTGATTTGGAGGAAGGGACGTGGTGATGTGGATGAAGAACGATTGAAGTCGTCACTTCTTTGATAGTGCGCCGCGCTTGGCAGAGATTGTGACAGGGCTGACAAATACATGATGGTAATTATAATTACATAAGATGAATGATATCATATGATGGATGATTGGTTCTAACAAGTTCTACTAGAACATCGGAGCAACATTATTTCTGAGTAAAAGAGTTGCATCCCGTCCCCTACCTGATGTTGAAATGTTATGAAGTATCGTGATGAAACAGCGCGTGGGTGCAACAATTAACAGCGCAATTAATCTTAGATTGTTGTCTTTGACTATACAGGTTGACCCAATGTCCTCCATAATATGAATATAACATGTCCAAATGCTTATGAAGAAAAATCCCAGTATTCTTCTGTCATGCCACAATTCAACGACTAGATTTCTTCTTCTTCTTCTTGGACTTCTTTGGCCTCTCCGAATGTCCTGCCTCGCTCGGCTCCTCCGTCCTGAAGCTCATATCCTCCTCACTCGCAAAAAATGACGGATCGCGTCCATGCGACGCCACGCCAGTGGCGTACTCAGCATTCGTCTCACTCGTCATGTACTGCGCCTCCAGCTCAGAGTGTTTGAAGTCGTAATCATCGTACACCTCCGACCCGTCAATGCCCGACATTCCATACGGATCATTCACGCTGTATCCAGCACCAGTTCCTGCTTGCTCACCACCAGCACTGCGGACACTGTATCCTCCCTGCGCGGAGGCCATGTCGTCATAGACACCGGGATCGCCGGCGCGAGAGCCATCCATGTACATGGTCGGATCCCTCTTCGGCTTGAGGGGAGGGTCTTCCATCGCGTACGAACGAGAACTCCCCCCGTCACCATAAAAGGTAGGGTCGCGCTTAGGTTTGAGGGGGGGATCCTCCATGTAACGCCTACTACTGCTGGCACCATCAGTAATCATCAACACACTGGAGTCGGGATCTGGCTTATCCTCCTGGCCCGGAATGTACATGGTTGGATCGCGTGCGACCCTCTTCTGCGTCTTTGTGCCGTATGTGTTAATGGTGAAGTTGTCCTGGTCAAACGATGGGTCCTCCGGTTGAGCGAGAACAATCTGCACATCGCCATCATCCTGATGATCATCTTCTTCGTAGTCATCCTCATAACGACGAGATCGTCGAGACTTGCCGCCACGGCTGCGGCTGCGACGAGACCTGGACGATTTTCCCTTGCTTCTCGAGCCACTACGGCTCTTTCCATCCCAATATCCGCTGTCGCCACTTTTGTCGCCCAAGAATATATTGTTTTCGACCTCTTTGCCCTCGCTGTGTCCAAAGCAGCTGACGAAAATGAAGTAGCCAACACAGCACAGGAAAAGAAGAACAATAATGACAATGAGCGCTACCGCCCAACCGGGAAGTCCTCCTCCGCCTGGGTCAGATTTGACAACAACAGTAGGGGTGGGCATCCTGCCCGTGGGCGGTGGTGGGTCGAATATCTCCGTCACGCACACGGTGAACTTTCCATTTTCAGAAGTGCACCAATTCATGTTCAGGTCCCCACCAAAATATTTGGTGTCCGAGAATGTCCTGCAGGGTGGAAGGGACACCGTGAGACGAGATGAAATTAATAACCCACAAGTACAGACAGAGGAGAAAATGGTTCGACTCACTGAATCTGATCTAGCACTTCGTCATACGAGTCCCTGATCTCATTTATGATGAGCGGCCCAAACTTCCTATCGTCGTCGCGAATCACGTAGACGTTGAAGTACAGCGTCACGTCCTGCTCGAGCGCACGGAGAGCCTTCTCCAGGTTGCGACTCAAAACCACCTTCTCCTCGATGCTCGATATCTTCAGATTGGGAATACGCTCCGCGAGACGCAGCAAGATGCGCTTCAACACGGTTGTCATCTCCTCCTTGAGCTCCCTCATCTTAATGCCGTCGGGGAGACCCCCCACGTCGAATTTGATGGGGATGACCTCGTAGTCGTCGTCCTCGGGGGCGGCGATTGTGGGGTGCTTAGTTGGCTGTCCGGAAGCGGGGGGAGCATCGCAGGTGGTGGAGTAGGCGAAGTTGGTGTTGCAGCATGCGGTCTTGGTGTTGTAGATGTTCCAGAGACCCACGGGGACCTGAGTAATATTTTTTTTGGGCATGAACAATGTTGAGACGCGAGCACCCCAAGATGGAATCCAAAATGCCATTCATTTTCGTGGGGAAAACGCTCACCCTCGGTCCAGTGGTGCAACTCTCGGCCTTGAGCGGATTTACCCACCAAGGACAATCTTCTCCCCTCGTACAACTCGCCCACGGGTTTCCCCCGCAGCTGTTCGACGGATTGAGACAATCGCCGTTGATGTCCGGGCAAAAGGGGCTGATGCACTCGCATTCGCACTTATCCTGGTTGAACATGCCGTTTGTGCAGCCGGCGGTGGGGATGTCGCAGACGAAGCCGTTCTGGGCGTCGGCGAGGCCCATGAGTTGGGCGGCGGCGGCCGCGAGGAGGGGGAGGAGGGACCTCATGGCGACGGCAGCAATGACGGCCGGCGTGGATGACAGGGGATCGAGACGGATGGATCAACTAGGATGGAGGAGTGTGAAATTGTTTTTTTATGCGCACCCTGAGCGAGGAGGTGGGATGGGGCGGGGAGACAAGGACGAACAACGTACAACACTCCGAACTTTTTCGTTGTGAGATATGTAAAAGCTTGGATGATGAGCCCCGCCGGCCGCCGGCCCGTCCAACTTCACAGCCGGCCAGGAGTTGACGTGGAGATACGGTACCTAGACTGGAGACTCGCGCCGGGTGCGGTGCGGTGCGGTGCGGTGCGGTGCGTGGGGGGGGTCACAGCAACCTGTCACAGAAGCAGGTCCAAGTGGTGCCGCGATCGAGCGAGCCCGATCGAACCGCCCGCGGTAAAAAAGGGCATGCATACCCACATACCCATGAAAACATCTTAGATATGTTACTATTCCCATGTGGGAAATCTACATGCAATCGGTCGAGTGTTGATTGAATGTCGCTCCTCGATTGTCAGCATGCTGTATGCAAAGTTATGATAAGGTATGTCCTAATATGTCCATTGCTTTACCTTTTTACTTAAGCCCCTCCGACATTTGAGGCAATAGATCCTGAATTGATCTAGTCGTGCTAAAATAATGACAGCCAAGAACAGACATGTAAATGTTTCACCTTCATGATTCTATGACACTGTATTCAGGAATACAATGCTCCACGGGGAAAATATTATTCTAGTTTCGGGGGGATAAGTGGAACTCCCAGTTCCGGTAAAAATCATGGTCCCGATTTTT
>JALLBE010001683.1:0-10970 GCA_036939795.1 Thalassiosira mediterranea | reverse complement strand
GTGATCGACGTGCCACTCTCATAATTTATTCGATCGCGAACTCATCACATCCATCAAGGACATCCTTCCAATCAAACATGAAGCTTTACTTCATAGCTCTTTTCGCTATAGGATCTGGGATCCATCAAGTCGGTGCCAAGAATCATCATGGCGAACATCTTCGTCATGGCGCTGTCCACCCCATCGTCCCATCGGATTCTGAAGGCCCCATCAATCGCGTCCACGAGTCCAACGAAGCATCAGGAGTCATCGTAGACATCCCCAAGAGGGAACCCTCCGGCCCCAAACTCGATTCATCAAGCCAAGGGTTGCACGCTTCGCTCGAGTGTGCTCACGAGTTTGTGGACATCGCCGATTTGAAGACTGCTGTTGATGCCTACATGAATCAAGATTGCCAGAACGATGACATTTGTGCCGCTGGACTGGAGTACGGCTACCCCATGAATACCTGGTGCATTAGTGGCATGACCGAATTGACTGGCCTCTTTCAGTTCATGAAAACATTTAATGAAGATATTTCGGATTGGGACGTATCTGCCGTCACAAGTATGAGCGCGATGTTCAAAAACGCCAAGGCCTTCAACGTTGACATTTCAGGATGGAATGTATCCAATCTCATGGTTGCTCGTGGAATGTTTAACAATGCTGATGCTTTCAACATCGACATTTCAAGTTGGCGCCTACCATCTGGAGCGATCACTCAGCGCATGTTCTACGGGGCCGATACGTTCAATCAGGATCTCTGTGCATGGGGCGAGGGCTTTGAATATGTAGATACTACTGACATGTTCTCAGGCACAGGCTGTACCTTTACTGATACTCCAACTCAAGGAGGAATGGGACCCTTTTGTGCCTCTGATTGCGGAACAAATTTGGTACGACATGCTGTCACACTTCCATTATATCTGTTTACGACTTGCACCCCTCTTCCATCCATGCCTGATCCTCTTATTGGCTCCTTATTGGCTCCTTATTTCCTTTCTTTATACTTAACAATTACAGCCCACACCAGTTCCCACGCCAACTCCCAACCCAGAAGTACAGTGCACACCAGCAGCTCCCAGTGCTCCCAACCCAGTTGAAACTCTCATCCGGGGGGGTCCCAATGGTTGTTTGTGCTTGCAATCCTATGGAGTAGTGCCAGGCTATGATGCTCAGTATGAAAAGCTCTTCATGGTAAGCTTCCAGTTCAGCTGTGACGTTGAGTGCATTGTTGATCAGTTCTAAAATGATGTCTATTGACCCAGGTTGAGTGCAATGAAACCGATCCCAATCAACTCTGGAAGTATGATCCTGACGTACCATGGTTAAACCCAAGAGTGGAAATGTCACGTCGCCCTGGGAGGTGTGCTGGGGTCATCAATGTTGCCCCAGGACGGAATCCAAACGATCGGTTATGGCGAATGGAGGACTCGCTTCCTGTTACCAAACCATGTGACGACAATGATCAGATGCAGGATATTTACGCGTGGGAAGGCGGCGCGGGGCCTTTTGAGATGACAATGTGTGACTGTTACATGCGAAGCCCTCATGCTGATCCCAGTGCAGAGATTGAAGAGAATCAAGTTATCGTGAGCAATTGTACCTGGGATGATTTGACTGATGACATGATGTTTTCCTACTCGGGCGGCGGAGGATTTCCCACTGGGTCCCCGGTCAAAGACGAGGAGACAAAAGGGCAGGGCGGCGGAGAAGAAGAACTTGTCTTCCTTCCTCAGCTTTGACTTCGCTCAACGGCAATACGTTTTGACGCGCGCGGCAAAAGTCAAGACGATAAAGCACCCAAGTATTTGTCAGGCGTTCAGCTTCTATGGATCAGATCATTCAAGAACAATACCACGATCCACGTAGAACTACATTTGTCCAGGGATGTCGCTCGACATCCAATGGCGTATCGTGATGCCGCAACGCCATAACCAGCACTGAACCATTCATCATAGGATAAACTGTATTGTAACATCAACACTATCAAATCTTCTCCCCTTGGATGCCATACTTCTGCTACTGGGTACCATGCAAATGCGCGATGTGAGGGATATCGGATCGATATCATGGATTGATCTTACCAATCAATAGGTTAGCACAAACGGACAAATAAAGACAAGACACGGAGTTGCATGATTGCAGTCATTTACAGATCTATTTTTAGCATCATGAAGTGTGCAGTGAAATTCACCGAACAAAGCCACCCAAGTCCAAGTCTTTCTGATTCCATCCAAATCTGGCTGAGCCGACTTGCACTCCAACGAATAACTACCACCCTCAGTTCATCTCCGATCCCTCCAGGCTTTCACCTCAGTCATCGAAGAACACCAGTTTGTGCCAGACCTGGCCAAAAGTTCTATGTTACTACCCCCTGCATATAATTCGCTGAATTTCACTGAATCAAAACTAACCGTAGATGCCACAGCATCATCCTTTTCAATGTTCTCAAGTCGGCCAATTAGTTCCGTCGATGCTTTCCAAACACCAACAAGGTTGTGGTGGCAATTGTAGCCACCAAAGAAAAATCCATCTTCTAAGCCAGGTACTGTTCAAGGGAAAGAGCAAGGGGCAAACCGATTAGGAGTGAAACATAACTTACAGAAAATTTCATCAAGACCTGGAAAACACTCACATTGTACTGCTGGCTGTTCTCCGAGCTCCTCTCCAAGTACTCCCTGTCGATGAGCGCCTCGATGCGCTTCTTGATCACCCGCGGCTGCGGCCTGAAGAAGGCCAGCTGGCTCAACACCTCCGCCACCAGCTGCTGGTGACTCAGCGTCTTCCGCGCCTTCATGATCCTCACAATGGCCGCCTCGATCGCGACGCTCCTGTCCTCCTCGACGCGGTTCTTATTGTGCGAGCTCTCCACCGACGCCACGGGGATGCGTATCTTTCGCATGTTGCACGTGAACTTGGCGTTGGGGGAGAAGGAGTCGGAGGATTGGATTTTGTTGCTGGCGGGGCTCTTGGTGATGACCTTGTGCTTGCCGCAGGAGAGGGAGTGCATGAGGGGTTTGAGGGTGATGTCGTCGAGGTTGAGCTTCTCCTTGAGCTCCGTGAAGCCATAGGTCTTGCCGTCGTTGAAGGCGTTGAGGACCACGGCTTGGAGGGTTGTGACCTGCAGGTCGTACGACTTCTTGCCGTATGTGGCACGTACGGTGGCATTCCCCAGGGAGTGGACCCATGTGAGACGACGCTTCTGGTGCTTAGCGTCGTGCCACTCCTTAAATACCTCCATGCACTTGGACATCTGCGGCGGCAGCGCCACCTCTGACGCCTTATAGGATGGCCAGTTCCCGATTGTGAGCACCTGCACCCCGAACGACAGCTTCGTGTCCGCCTGCTGCTCCATCCTCTGATCGAACTCGCTCTTCTGCTCGCTCCCCACGGCCAGATCATTGAGCATCCCCTCCATCTTCGACGTGAACTGTGTCCCACACTGGACCTTCAGCTTGGCGATCATGGCCTTCTCGGCATCGTCGCTCGCCGAGCGCTGGTTGAGCAGGCGCTTCGCCAGCTGGTTGCGGTAGATCTCCGCGAAGAGATCCTTGTCGGTGAGGAAGGAGAAGAGCTGGACGATGCGATCGAGGCTCTCCTCCACCTCGGCCTCGCTGAGCTTCTCCCCCCCAGACTTCAGAATTCTGTCGCAGAAGGTGGACATGAGCTCGGCGTTGGAGTACTGTCCAACGTCATTGTTCACGATCTCCTCGAACGAATGTTTGAGCGCCTTCCCGAAAAGGTGGTGGTTGGCAAAGGTCTCCTTAATGACGCCGAGGTACTTTTCGTGGAGATCGATGAGGCTCTTCACGAACTCCGGGTCATCATTTTTATCCTTCTCCCCNGCCGAGGTACTTTTCGTGGAGATCGATGAGGCTCTTCACGAACTCCGGGTCATCATTTTTATCCTTCTCCCCGCTGTCCAGCCTCGCCTGGCGCTTGTCGATGCAAGCGTTCCCCTGGGACGTGATGAACTTCTCCACGATGTTGGCCATCGGCTGCAGCCCCGAATCCAGCCGCGAGAAGAGCTGGAACATCCTCTGCAAATCCTCCGTCTTGTCGTTCGCCAGCAGGACGCTGCACCCGCTCCCCTCCTTCTCCAGCAGGTTCATCTGCACCTTCTGCAGGATCTCGTCCTCGACCACCCTCCGAATTTTGGGCTCGGTCGCCGGGTTGAGGTACTCCACCACCCGCGTCTTCTCCTCCCCCAGGGCCTTCTCGGCCTTGATGAGGTAGTCCGGCGTGGAATCCTTCGCGATCCAGTCCTCCCTCTTCCGTCCGTAGTACGCCCTCGCAGCCTCGAGCAGGGGCTGCTCGAGGTCGTTGGTGTAGGAGTCGAGGCTGCCCATGCCCATGGCCTCGTACAGCTCCACGATGGACTTCACGAGCGTCTTGTCGATGATCTCCCCCTCCCTCTCCTCGTCGATGAGCGCGATGATGGCCGCGGTGGTGTTGGCGTGCGTCTCCTGGTAGATCTCCGTCTTGAAGTGCTGCAGTCCCGCCTGCTCCAGCGTGGGGAGGCTGTGGTGCTTGACGTAGTACCTGTCCAGGTAGGTGAAGAATTTCTTGAGCCACTTGTTCATGATCTGGTGATTGCTCCAGCGGTGCTTCAATTCGTTGAGCAGGATGGTCCCGCCCTGGCCGGTCTTGTCCTGCAGGGCGGGGAGGGCGGTTTCGCGAAGGTACGATTCGATCGTCTCGCCGTGTCGCGTGTACAGGTCGCGGGACCAGTTGTACGGCGAGCGCTGGGTGCACATGTCGTAGCATGCTCTGGAGTGTTGGGTGAGGGGATGGCAATGGAGGGTGAGAGGCATTCGCGATGGAAGGGCACGCCAAACAGGGTGCGAGTCAGGCTGCTCGCACCCCGAGGAACGAAACGGAGCAATGATATCCGACGGTGGCGTGATCAAAGACTACTCACGTGTAAATTCTAATGTAATCTTTGTGAAGAAACGACGTGGCGAAGCCGTCGTCCAGCGTCTTCACCAGGACATCGATGGCCTAGAGTGTGAAAAAATCGATGGGTGAGGAAATGGCGACGGCGGGAGAAAAATGCTCGCGGCGCAGCGCATCCAAAGCCCGGCTCGTCCCCCGGCTCGATGCCGATATGCGACGGCACTCACCCCCTTCTTGATCACATTATTCCACCCGTCCTCCAATTGGATTATATTGCCGGTGCTTTGGTTCGACATGGTTGCTACTTCGCGTCGCGTTCGGGGGAATGGGATACGGAGGGGGACGACGTCGCTGCCGCGAGCCGCGATGATGATGTTTTGTTCGGCTGATTCTTGCTGATTCGGCCAATGAATGAAGTGGCCGGGCTTGGCGGCTTGGCCCGCCTGGGGCTGGGTCGTGGGTCGTGGGTCGTGGGTGTCTGGGGGGAAATACTATACGACGCGAAAGTTTCGTAAAGATCACAATATTACTATGAAGAGTATGTGCGCCCTATAGTTAATATGTCGTGCACGCTGCACGCGCCACTCGAGTCGCGAGTGCGAAGACAAGATCTGACTTCGGAGCGCTGCAAGCTTCGCTTGAGCCCAAAATGTGAATGGTGAATGTAGTCTGGAGCACCACATAGTATGGCATTGTTACCCCTCTCCCCTTGTACCTCTCTAGAGCTAGATTCACGCTGATCAAATGCACAAGCATTGGGAGCATTGACACCCGCTGATACATTTGCTATTGGCAGACTTCAAGCAGTACGTTAGCAAGTGAAGAAACCTGTTTTAGGAAAGAGTGCCTCAAATGTGCAGAACAGAATGGTACAATACAGAGTGCAATCATTAAACTGCAGTGTCACCTCTAATAGCCTCTAATGCCCTTGTTGAAGGAATGTTGTCTCGCAATAATATGATACCACCATTACCGCCGAGGAAACGCATGCGGCAGGGGGGCAAAAATGTTTCTCACAACACCAAAACACAGATTCAACACACAGACTTATACATCATACTACTTGTTGCACTAGGAGTTTTCTCTCATTCCTGTCACTGAATGGCAAATGATGCACTATCTTCACGTGGCCGACTAGATAAACACCTGGTTTGTAGCCTATTTTCTATCGCACGTTTGCATCCTCTCTTGGAGCTTGACTTGATATGTTGTGGCAAAGTCCGAAAACCGGCCAAATGATGATGTCCACATATAGCGCATCACTAATCTCTGCTTTGTGGGTGTCACAATTCAATCGCCCTCGCCCCGTCCGCCGGCGAAGTCTCGAAGCAATCGCACCTCATTCCCGTCCTCCGTTCGTACTCGTCTCGCAAGCGCTCCATCAACCCCCGAGCACTTTCCCTCCTGACGAGCGTGACCGTGCACCCCCCGAACCCTCCCCCGGTCAGCCTCGATCCGTACACCCCCTCGTACCCTCGCGCGATCTCCACCAGGACGTCGATCTCGGCGCAGCTGACCTCGTAATCGTCCCTCATGCTCGCGTGGCTCTCGTACATGAGACGTCCGGCGGTCTCCCAGTCGCCCCGTCCCAGGGCGGCGGCGGCGGACGTCGTCCGGGCGTTCTCGGAGACGACGTGCCGCGCCCTCCGTAGGAGCACGCCCCCGAGCCTTCCCGAGGAGGCGGCAGATTCGACGTCGTCGATCGTCGCATCCCGCAGCGATCGCACGCGGGGATTCGTCGCGGAGAGGATGGCGGTGGCCTCCGCGCACTGCCGCACCCTGACGGGGTACTCCCCCCCGCCGAGGTCGTGCTTGACGTTGGAGTTCGCCACCACCAGGACCGGCGCATCGGTATCGCCACCACCTCCGACCGAAGCCTCTTCATAGTCGAGGCTCCGACAATCTATCAGCAGCAACTTCCCCCCCCGCCCCGCGCTGCTCACGAACTGGTCCATGATGCCGCACGGGACGCCGCAGAATTCGTTCTCGGCGCGCTGGCATCGCCTCGCCCTCTCGAGCCTCCGATCGCCGCCCACTTCGTCTTCCCCGCAGGAAGAATATGCCAATGAGTCGCCCAGGACGCCCTCGAGGAAGGCGGCGATCGAAACCTCCAGGGACGCCGAGGACGACAATCCCGACCCCAGCGGGACGTCGCCCGCGATGGCCAGCTCCAGCACGAAGAACGCATCGTCGTCGTCCGGGAGGTCGGGGAGGTACTGCAATATCACCCCCTTGACGTAATCGGCCCACCTCTCGGCGCCACTCTCAGTCCAAGGCTTCATGGATCGATCCGCCAAAAACTCCACGACGGACCCGTCCCCTCCGTTCGCGGACACTATCCTGGAAGTGATGGGCGGTTCGTCCGACCCCTCCTCCTCCTTCGCCTCCTCCTTCTTCTTCGCCGCCTTCGCCTTAACCACGCGGCCCCGTCCGTAACAAACCGTGCCGTACCCGATGGCCAGCGGGAGGACGTACCCCCCCGTGTAATCCGTGTGCTCTCCGATGAGGTTCACCCGACCGGGAGCGGTGGTGCATCGCAACGGCGACGAAGCCTTGGACTCATCATCATCGCGGGGGAGGAAGGAACTTTCGAAGAGATCCCTGGCCGTCGAGACGAGCGAGCGGAGGTTGCGCGGGAGCGACGAGAGGGGCGCGGCCGCCGCGGGCGATGCCGGCGCGCGGGAGGAGGAGGAGGGCGCGCTCATCGCGACGATTGCTTCGCGCGGGAAGGTGCCACTCTCGATCGAACGTCGTATGATGGAACCGCCGGTGCGGCGAGCTCCGACGGAAATGGGGCGGGGGGAATGAGGAAGGAGGACGACGCGGCGAGGGGATTCGGCCACAGCAGGAGGCAGGAGGGCGGCGAGCGAGCAGGACATTGACATGGGACATGGCAACGACAGACGACAGGCAACTCTTTGTTGTACCCGCGTACCCAACATCAAAGAAAATTTTGATCGGGTGCCATCAGGTAGCCATCTCAGTTGGCTGATGGCACGGCAATTGGCATCGTTTCGGGTAATACCATGAGCGAAATATTTGAACACCCGACACCCGATACCATCGTGACGCCATAAAACTTCTGTCATAACTCATACATAACATCTCGAGAAATCTCGCCCCATCAAGCCCCATCCCCATCTCAACGCCTCGGTCGTCGCCGCCGTGGACGCCTCCTCCGGGTGCTCCGGGCTCCATAGGCACGATGATGATCGACGCCGGCGACATAACCTCCTCGGAGGTCCGCTCCCGGTACGACGACGAGACGGCGGCGACGACGGACGCCGCGGCGATCTCTTCGTATCTTCGCTGGAGGAACGACTCGCGAATGCCATATCCTTTCCAATCACAACGACGCTTCCGGGGGGGTGGGGGGGGGGGGTATTCCCCTACTCTGCGTCTCGGATTGCTCGGATGAGGTCGTTGGTCGTTGGGGACGACGACGACGACGGTTTCTCGACGGGAGCGTTCCGCGCGTTTTCGGAACAGGGATTGCGCCCGCTGCTATCGTCCGGGATGGCTTTCGGCGGGGGCTTTCGAAAAGCGATTCTGCCGATGGTACAGAAAGAGTGTGGCACGGGGCCGGCGTGGATTTGATCCAGCTTCTGGCCATGGATATCTGTCCGAATTCGTCGTTGGGGAGGGATCGTCCATCGGATGCGGCGCCACCAACAGAGCGTGAGTCGTTTTCCATGGAGGCCGGCATAAAGGGGCGGGCGGAGGACCGGAAGTCGCGAGTCGCGACGGAGGCCGTCCGTCGGCTGGCGAACTCCACGCCGCCGTTCTTGTTCTTGCTGTTGTACTCGGACGGGTTCATCTGGTGCGCTTGTGCACGGATATTTATATCCAAGGGGACGATGATGGCACATTCAATGATGGAAATGCCATCGCATCGAGTTACAATGGAGGGTCTGGCGTTGGCGGTTCGGTTGTCAGCGACAATGGTGACGCCATGCTGGGGGTGGCGCTCCATCAGCTTAGGTCCTCTCTCATCGGATTCGCCACTTACGGCGCACATTTCGAGGAGGATGCGGCCGTCGCCCAGAAGGCCGCGGCGAATATTGCAGTGAACGAGGGGAAAACGGCTTCCATCCTATACAGTGAAAGCAGGTACCATGGTCGTTCGTAAGGTTTCCCCTTGGCCTGCTTGGGAAGTGCATCCAAGAAAGGATCAGAAGTTGTATGGCGGTGGGAAGTGAGAGCAATGGACAAGTGTTGAATGGATCGCCAGAGTACCTATGACCATTTGGTGGAAGAAAGTATGCCAAAGCGTCAGAAGACAGAGGTGTCTGCAAATCCTTGCAAGCCATACCACCTTGTCACACTTTTGAACATGACTGGGCCTCTGTTCTACTTTTTGTTGGTCCACAACCACTGGGCTGACACTGCTGTGGCGCCATCAATTGCTATGAGCTGTCACTCTCGTGCTTTGTTACCATCAAACAATTCAGTGGTCCATTCAGCTGCGAAATTATTGGCACTGGCACTCTCGTATGATGCCAAATACATCTCAGATAAGTCCAATGGGAATGTGAAGCATCTTTTTGCGCATACCAAACAGGCACTTGATAACGGTTCCGGAACAGTTGACGTGGTTGAAGCCCTGAGGCCGCTTCTCATGATAGGCAGTCGCCCACATTTGCCGTTAGCTTGTTTTCGTACGCAATCAAGGCAAGTGCGGCGAAAAAGAAAACTGCCTGGAGGATCACATAGACTGGCAAAGCCTTTCCCTCCTGGATTCTTTCAGGTCCAGGCTCTTTCTTGCGCATCCGCTCATTTTATCGGCCAGCCCATCCCTTGTGCCAAAGAAACAAAATCAAGATCTGTTGTCATCCGAGCTTGAAGTGATTGATGTTCATCCTGGAGTTCCTTTTGGTCCCAGATAGCTTTGGTATATGATCGTCTGATCTTTGTTTTTCTCAGATTATTGCTCGAAAAAGTATTCGCTATGAAGGAGTGTTGTGCAATGAAGAGAAGAAGACACTAATCCATCTAGCAGTGACAGCAGAGGGATATTGCTGGCTACCCGGGTACGCAGAGAGGATCCCCACTCGTCGAAGATGTGACCTCATGGCCAATTCATTCTGCCAATATCGTGCGACCCAATCATCGACGAAGGCTTCTATAAACTCGAAGTGAGGTTGAACTGCCGTGATGTCCGTGGCGGCGAATGGACGATACCCACGATGAGTTCTTCGCAAGTGCTCCTACGTGTCAAAGGTTACAATTGAAAGTCATTCTTTGCAATTAATCACACTTTCACAGCTTTTAGTATGATCTCATTCCATGTTCATGCTCTGAGGAGAGCAAACCCCCAGAGCATTTTCCCAATCGGTTTGTCCAAGGTAGTTTCGCCGAGAAATATTACAGCCACATGGTGCAGACAGGATTGTATTGCTATCAGCGTAACTAATACCGAACACTGTGTAGACAATGCAATGATGTTACAGTTCCAAGTTAATGTACGTCTGACCATCATCTTGCCAAGTATGCACAAGATCTGCCTTCACTTTGCAGCAGCCATCTTATCTTTCTGTGCCTGCAGCTCCCCCTTACCTCCCCTGGTTACTACCTCCTTCAAAGGCTTACGAGTCACATTTCGCCATATTAGCAAAACCCATATGCGCAAGGAATGCATGGATCATAACAAATCAATTGCTCACAGGCCATTTCCTCAGTGATACCATCTTCAATAAAATGCTGTACAATTGACCCACAAGTACCATCACCATCATAATAATCATCAGATCCGTAGGGCGAATCCAACACTTCCTGAGTGCAACTTGGGCAGCCACAAAGTAGCCTCCCGGGATCAGCGCTTGCTGCAGTCGTAGCTGTGGCGGTTGCTGTTGTTGTTGTGTCAGGTGTATCACAATCAAAAGTACCACAAGCTGCACATTCAGGGTGATTTGACGCCAGATAAATGCCGCAGGCAATATCTGGGTAATGATACCCCATGCGGGTGTACTCAATTGCCTGCGTCCCACAAGTGTGAACTTCATAGAGGTCTTTGTCACCATAGAAAGCAGAAACTTCGGTATCCCACACGTCTTGGGTGCAACTAGCACAGCCACAGTAGGGCTCAGTGAATT
>JALLBE010001672.1:0-10009 GCA_036939795.1 Thalassiosira mediterranea | reverse complement strand
TTGCAAGACTGGTGCAAAGCAACGTCGCCGTGCCCGCCGCCTTCACCTCTCCGTCCAGAGAAGAACAAAACTCTATCGGCTATCGATCGGCCCCTTCCTCATTATCTTGACCGCAATCCTTGCTCCCGGCTCCCGGCCCTTATCATCTTCATTCCACCCCATTCATCCGCCTGAATAGCCGCCACTCTCTCCGATTTCATAAGAACAAAAGCACTTCCATCATGTGCGGAATATTAGGCCTCCTCCTCGCCGACGAGGACGCCCACGTCAACCAGATGCTCTTCGACGGCCTCACCGTCCTCCAGCATCGCGGCCAGGACGCCGCCGGAATCGTCACCTCCGAGCGCGGCCGCCTCCACCTCCGCAAGGACAACGGACTCGTGAAGGACGTCTTCCACACCCACCACATGGTCGACCTCCGCGGCAACGTCGGACTCGGGCACGTCCGCTACCCCACCGCCGGCTCGTCCTCGTGCGCCGAGGCCCAGCCTTTGTACACCAACTTTCCCCATGGGATCTGTGTGGCTCATAACGGTAACCTCACCAACGCCGAGGAGTTGGCCGAGCACTGCCGTCGGGACCTGGGACGGCACATCAACACCGACTCCGATAGTGAGGTCCTACTCAACGTCTTCGCGGACAGCCTCATCAAGGGCATGAGGGACGGTGGCATGGGACCCACGACGGTCGACATGATCTTCCAGGCGGTCGAGACGGTCATGAAGAGTTGCAAGGGAGGCTACGCTGGGATGTACCTCATCAACGGAGTCGCCCTGGTCGGATTCAGGGACCCCCACGGCATTCGTCCCATCGTCATGGGTTCTAGGAAGTCTGCCAAATCTTCCAATGGTAACACCCTCACCGACTACGTGTTTGCTAGTGAATCTGTAGCTATTGACACACTGGGCTTCGAGCTTGACCGTGATTTGGAGCCAGGTGAAGCAATTGTCGTCACCATGGATGGTACCGTACACACTCGCAAGTGCATTTCAGAAGAAGCAGGGTCATCTGCCCACGCCCCCTGTATCTTTGAGTACGTCTACTTTGCACGTCCCGATTCCATCATGGACGGCATCAGTGTCTACGAGTCTAGGCTCAAGATGGGAGAGAAGCTCGGGTATCAGATCATGGAACGCTACCCATCACACGATATTGATGTGGTCATGCCCATCCCCGACACATCAAGGACAAGCGCGGTCCAGGCAGCATACGTGCTCGGCAGGCCGTACCGCGAGGGATTCATCAAGAACAGGTACATCGCCCGGACGTTCATCATGCCTGGACAGGAAGCTCGTAAGAAGTCGGTCCGTCTCAAGCTCAACACCATCAAGTCCGAATTCGCGGGAAGGAATGTCCTCCTCGTGGACGATTCCGTTGTCAGGGGAACTACCGCTACGGAGATCATACAGATGGCGAGGGAGGCGGGTGCCAATAAGGTGTACCTCACGAGTGCGGCGCCGCCGATCAGGTATCCCAACATTTACGGCATCGACATTCCCACGAGGAAGGAACTGATTGCGTACGAACGGGAAGAGAAGGAGATTGCAGAGAAGTTAGGGTGCGATTGGGTGGTGTATCAGAGGTTGAATGATTTGGAGGAAGCAGTGAGGGAGTGTGGGGAGAATCCTGGTCAAGGTGAGGACGTTAAAGTTGCTGCTGTTCGGCGTACTCGGCTGGGTCAGATTGGTGGTNGAGAATCCTGGTCAAGGTGAGGACGTTAAAGTTGCTGCTGTTCGGCGTACTCGGCTGGGTCAGATTGGTGGTGATTTGGCCAAGTTTGGGTTGGCTGCTGTGTACCGCCGGTGTGGTTGGGCAGTTCATCCAATCGGTGTTGTTTCTGCAGCCAACTCGACGGCATCGCGTCATCACGTGTGATTCCATTTCATATTCACCATCTTATCATCGGCCCTCTCTGTACATTTTCTTGTCAATTAACCACAGCTTACGAAAGCAGCTGCTTCAGCGGCGAGTACGTTACTGGGGAGAGGATAGGTGACGAGTACTTCGCAAAACTCCACAATCTCCGAAATGATGATGCCAAGATCAAGAGGCTGGAGAGCACAGGCGCCGCAAAGGCTGGTCTGCCACCAGGCAGTCACCACGGTTGTGAGAATTTGTCGAACGACAAACGCGCTATGGGAACGGTTTAGATTGCCTGCTGATATCTCTGTACACTGTCACTAGGGCTGCACATAGATCACTACTTGAAAAGCGGTGCATGAAAAGTTAGGGGAATCAGAGCGGTGTGAAAGCAGTCCGGGAAAAATGCATTGGGGCACTTAGAATTGGCTTGCATATGGCTGCAAATATTCTACTAGATGTGAGGAGGACATGGGATTCTTCGATAACCCACACCTAAGGTTGAATTACCTTGCTAACCCAAGGCAGTCGTGATAGGCAGCATTGTATAGGGCAGTTTGCCAAGGCCCTTGGAATGTCATATTTTACCATCTAGGATATCTCTCCGCAGATCTGACATGAGCTGGTTGACAAAGTGCAAATTGTGCACGGTCGCGAGCCTAAGAGCCACGGGCTCATTTGCTTTGAATAGGTGGCACAAGTACGCTCGATCATGATGGGTGCAGGTCGAACATTGACACTCAGCGTCGATTTTCACGCCATAGGACTTTGCATGCTGCCCACGCTTGATGCGAATCAAACCATCTTTTGTCATCAGGGTGCCATGCCTGGCAAGTTTCGTGGGATATGATGAGTCCATGGTGTCCACTCCGTGCTGTACTGCATTGGGAATGCTTTCAAGGTCGGCGATGCCAAGAAGATGACGTGGCTTGTCGCGTCTCTCCTCGACATTGAACAGCGGCATCATCCACGACAGAAGATTCCTCAACTCTTCTCTTCCATTACCTAACAAATACAAGGAAAAACTCAATACCAGTTCCATATCATTATCAGAGACACGATATATTGCTTACCTAAGGACCCTCCTATCGCGTAGCCATCCCACGGAAGCGATGTTAAATACTCCAAGCTCTTCGTTCTCAAATCTACGTCTGTGCCTCCGTGAACCACACAGAAGATTGCTTGCTCTCTATGTTGAGAATCTTTCAAGTGTTCTCTCAAGCTACGGACTTCCCAACGATGTGATCTTTCCACTGATGCCGCTAACGTTTTTTTATCGATGTGGTGTGGAGGCAATTCATCCAACGGAATAATGATCTGATCTCGTTGAAGCACGATAATCAAACATCGCGTGAGATTTTTGGAAGGGATGTTATCTCCCAGATATACAACGAAGATACATCAACTAATGATATACAGCACCAAACTCACATCAGCACCTATATCTTTCTGCGCTTGTATCGAGCTTTCCGGGCTGAGAACTATCTTCGATCCATCTCGATAACTTTTGAACACGACGTCGTCTTCCGTCACCTTTACAGCGCTTTTCCCGGTTACATCATTTCTCCAATATCGTTTCGTTTTGTTCTGCCTGGCCATCTTCAATTCTCCCTTCGACTCGAGTGATTCCGTGACGCCACCGTAAGCCAGCGAGAATACTTGAAACCCGCCACTGTCCGTTATGAATGGGCCACTCCTCCCAGTGAATTTGTGTATCCCTCCAGCATCGCGTATGAGTTCCGGTCCCGGATGCAACAGTAAATGGTACGTGTTCGAGAAAACGAGTTGTTGCCCCTCGGTATCAGCTGCCGGGAAATCGACTGCCTTCAACGCTGCATTGGTACCAACGGCCACGAACCCCGGGGTGTCGATGACGCCATGCGGCGTCGTGATCCTCCCCACTCGGGCCAAACTTTTAGTCGATTCATGAAGTACCTCGAACTTGAAGTAATCCTTCGACGCGTAAGCCCACGATGGAAAATCGGATGGCGTTGGAAGCGGCGGTTGATTGTCGCGTATTGCGGTAGACAGTCCGCGGATCATGCTCTTTGCAGAAACTGCATCCCCGCATGGGAACGGTTCAAAGCACCACCGAGGGCGACATCGCTTTGGGAGTAGCGACATGTCGAGCGAGCGTAGCACTTTTGTATGAGCACCAAAGCGAGCCTGATCGGCGGGATAGTCCAAGCGGAGCGGCCGATCCCAATGACCGATTCCCACCTATTCAAGGACGGTGTCCCTTCCTCGGTTGGTCACCATAAAAATCGATCGATAGCTCTGGCGGTCTCCAAGTCTCCAGGAAAGTTGCATGAATTGATGGATTTGCTGGAATTGATGAGCTCAAAAAAATGATGTTCTTGAAAAAAATGACATCAATCACAGCAATCAGCATTCAGCAATCAGCGTAGCAATCAGGCGCCAGCCACAAGGGCAGGCCGCGTCGATTTGGGATGGGGCTGGTAGGATGTGATCTCCTCAACGTAGGAATTAATACAAGAAGGGCCGAAAAAAGTTACGGAGCATTCCCGCACTAAACACCAAGATTCGTGCGTTCGAAACGCTTTTGTTAGAGTCTGCCTGTCATCCCATCATTGTGATTCATTATGACAACTCCGAAAAGCCATAAGGCGGACAGACCATAATCCCTCTTTCATTAACGCGATTCAACGTGCGAGGGACTTGCAAAGCACCTCCAGCACGAAACTGCGCAGAGCAGCGAGCGAGCGAGGCCGTTGATTTCTGACGACGATGATGATCGACTTGGATGAGCGTCATTTTTGACGTTTCCTCTCCCCTATCCACCTCTCCCCCCTAATATCCACCATGAAGTTCGGCGACCTCTCCAAGCCCGCTAAGGACCTCATCAACGATGACTACGCCTCTGGCATCTCGATGAAGGCTAAGACCAAGGCCGGTGGCGTTGGCGTCACCATCGAGGCCTCCCGCGATGACATGGGCTCGATCACCTCTAAGATCGGCACCAAATTCGCCTACGCCGGCCTCAACTTCGACAAATTGCAGTTCAAGCCCGATGGCTCCAACGTGCTCGAGACCTCCATGGTCCCGTGCCCGGGATGCAAAATGACGTTCAAGGCGAACAAGGGCGCCGACCTTGGATTCGAATACGTCAAGAGCGGCGTCACCACCACCGGCACCCTCGACGTCCTCGGCATGTCCAAGCTCTCCGCCTCGACCTGCGCCGGCGTCGCCCCCGGAATCAACGCCGGTGCCGACCTCGTCTACAACCTCTCCGGTAGCAAGGCTGGCCTCTCGTCGTACAACGTCGGTGTCCAGTATGCCTCCGGACCTTTGACCGCCTCCGTCGTCTCCGCGTCCAAGCTCTCCACTTTCAACGTCGGTGTGCTTTACAAGGTCAACGGAGACCTCTCCCTCGCCACCAGCTCCAGCCACTCTGGATCGAACCTCGCTGCCTTCAACGCCGTCGGTGCTGCTTACACCGGCATGCCGCAGGTGGGCACCATCAAGGCGAAGTATGACAGCAAGGGAACCATTTCTGCTTCCGTCATCACTGACGTTGCCCCTAAGGTCAGCCTCACTGCCAGTTTGGCTGTCTCTGGAGAGAATGGCTTCAGCCATGGCATTGGCATCACGATGTAAATGTGATGATTTTTTTATGGGAGAGAGACAATACGCGAGTTGTAGGTGGGTTTTATGGGGGGAAACAGCTTTTGACATATTTTCTTTTTCAAAGGGATATGGGTGGTATGGAATGCAGTTCATCTAAGGGAAGGTGAAAATTCATTTGGAGGAATGGATTAGGGAATTATTTTGCAACTATAATAAAAGTGAATCTATCTGGCTAGTCGAGTGGCATCACTTGTGATGAATTGAAACATCAACTAAAACCAGGGGGGGATATTCTCTTGCACCTCTAGATGATACATGTACGACAGCAAGTATGCAGTGTAATTGTTCAAGGGGTACTTTTGATCTCATGCTCACATGCCCTGGAACTGATTTTTTTATGTGTCTTTGCTGGCTGCTACGTGCTTGGGATGGGGGTAATACCGTTCACCGAACTCATGGACACAGGAATACTTCCATCACTTCAAAACAATCTTCTACAATGATGGACCAATGCTTGACACATTTGGGGCGAAGAAAGCACATATGGTTGACCAAAGACCAGAGACAACTATGATATGAAGATATGAATACGGTTGAATACAGTATGTCTATTTATAGTTCAAAATCTTTACGGGATACTAACTTCAAAACCTCAAATGCAGCAGAGAGTACACTTCCCCATATCCCCATGTGTGCTATTCTTGGGAATAACCCTTTGTACAAACCCTTCGTCGATCTCAATTGTTTTACGACTGACAACAGTGACGGACTGTGCTTGACGCCATCATTTCCAACTTGCAAGCGAGTTTTGATGGTGTCCAGCGGCTGAGTTAATACTGACGCTGCCACAGCCGCACTGAAGGCCGAAATGACCTGAATGATTCCCTGCCTTGCTACCAGTGGGATAGAACGCAGTGCTTCATATCTCTTGTCACCAACATCTGCTTCCCCGTAGGGACTGAGTTGATCTTTGCAACCGGCGTATGTAGCCCACCAAATAGTACCCGCCGGCAGACTCGTGAAGAGGGATAGTCCAAAGCCTTTGTACAATCCTTTCCAGCCCTCTGTTTGTATTATCGACCTAGCCACCTTCGTCGCACTGCCACTGGTTTTGTACACGGCATCCTCCATCACCATCAGCTTCTGGGATACCACATCCATCGGTACCACGATGAGCTGAGACGACACTGCCGCCAGACCTCCGGCTATTCCTCCGGCGAGGGGCGTGACCAACGGATCGAATCCCAAAAGTTCTTTCCGGTACGGCGACAATGCCGGCGGGGGGTTCTGCAGCACGTTCCGGGCGTGCGTGTCCACGAGCTCCCGAGAATATTCCAGCGTGCTGATGTATATGATGCGAGCGGGTATTGCGAGCGAGACCACGACGCCGAGGCCACGATAGTACTGGCCGATGTTGTTAAAGAACGATCCGGAGGAATTGGTGCTCGCCGGTTGGCCGTTCTTCAGCACCTGCCTCCGAATCTTGGTCACCGTCAGGGGATGCAGGGCCACGGTGAGGCCCGAGTACATCACCGTACCTTCGAGAACGGAAAATGAAGCAAATGGTAAGTGAATTGAGGTGATATCTAGAAGCAAAAAGTTGATCGGCCCGGCACAGAATAGCGACGCACCTATGCTGTACAGTCGAGATTTGTCGATGT
Source organism: Thalassiosira mediterranea (assembly GCA_036939795.1). Classification (NCBI taxonomy): domain Eukaryota; phylum Bacillariophyta; class Thalassiosirophyceae; order Thalassiosirales; family Thalassiosiraceae; genus Thalassiosira; species Thalassiosira mediterranea. The sequence continues at coordinate 2,900 of JALLBE010001672.1, read as the reverse complement.
CGCTCCATCGCGTGTCCATCCTCCCGCTGCTTCCGCCTCCCGTGCTGTACGTTCGATCATTCCTGGCGCTAAGGGACGCCATTGTTGCCAAGAAGTTGGCTGTTCTCGCTTCCCGCTCCGTCGCTCAAAGCTGCTCAATCAAAGGTTCGGCGCCGACGATATCCGTGTCTGGATGAACGATGTCCGCGACCGTTGGCGGGCCCGGCCGGAGATTCTTGTGCGTGATGCTGTGTCGTCGAGCGAGCGTGTGCGTCAGATCTTTTTCACCTCCGGTCGGCTTCGTGCGTGTCAACGTGTCGTATCTTTATTGGCGGGCTGGCCCGCTTTAAGCAATCCATGATCGTGATTCAACATATCGGAAGACTCGTGATTGGCGACGTCGGCTATCAACCATGAAAGCGTCGCCCGTCGGCGCTCGCCCGCGGTCGGCCGGCGGCAGCGCACATCTCATGTGAAAACATCACTCCATTGCGTCAACGGAGGACATCAAAGGCTGAATGCACAGCAAGATACAAATCATCCTCTCTTAATCATGGCAGCTCCCGATGACAATGCAGTCGAATACCTGACCCTCACCGCGGACTCCCTCGCCGCCCGCCAATCTCACCGCAACCTCCTCCTCGACATCGAGGCCCGCAAGCGCGCGGCCGCCATCGACGTCCCCACCCTCCCCGACGACGTACGTGACGCATTGCGAAGATGGGGGGAGCCGATACGCCTCTTCGGGGAGGACTTGGCGGCGATACGGGATCGATTGAGAATGGTCATGGCGCGATGGGAGGTTTGGAGGGAGGAGCAGGAGAAGGGGGGCGTGGTCGACAACCAGATGACATTGCCGCCGCCGATGGACCTGGCCGGACAAGGCGCCGCCCCCGCCATGGTGGAGGAGGTCACGGAGACGACGTACACTCACGCCTCGAAGGAGCTGATCGACGCGCGTAAGTTCGTGTGCGATTACTCCCTCGGACGGTCGCGCATTCGACTGGAGACGGAGCGCCGTAGGCGCAGGGGCATGGTCCGATGGACCCGCGGCAAGAAGCGGGCGAGGCTGTTCGACAACGAGGAGGAGGAGGATGGTGGATCAGGCGGTTTGTACGACGACGCCGATCTGAAAAGAGATGCGGTGATGGTGAAGCAGCTGGACGACGATTGCGAGAAGATGTACAAGTCGATACGCGACATGGCCCTGGAGGGATCGCAGTATGGGGACGTCCGGCCTCTGTCGGCCGTGTGCACGTCCTCGGTCGCACCCGCGGGGGTTGAAGCTAATTATGGATCGATGCCCAAACTCATCGCCACGGGGGGCTGGAGCGGGGGCATCAAGATCTGGAATGGCGGGGTGGATCACCCGGGGAGCGATGGCCAAGATGGAGCAGAATCAGAGGCAGCACCTTTGGACCTGCTCGGGGCCAAAAATATCGTTCACGAGGATCGCATCATGGGAATTGCGATGAAGCCATACCTGACTTCGGCCACGGCTCCGGGAGCCCTGACGATGGTCGGTTCCGCATCCATCGACCTCACTGCCAAACTTTGTGCGATAAAGGTGAACGAGGACGTAACTACCGCAGACGCGATGGAGGTGGAGAATCTCAACGCCAAGGATAATCAACTCAAGTACAATATCCAGGAGGTCGCCCACCTGAAGGGCCACGCGGCGCGCCTGTGCAGCATAGCCTTCCATCCCACGGGCAAATACGTCGCCACCACCAGCTTCGATCACACTTGGCGATTGTGGGACGTCGAGACGTCCTCCGTCTCGGAGGGCAAGGAGCTTTTGCTGCAGGATGGGCACGCACGGGAGGTGTATGGCGTGGGATTTCACCCAGATGGATCTCTTGTCTCCACGACTGACTTTGGCGGAGTGGTGCAGTGCTGGGACTTACGCACGGGCAAGTCAGCGATACACTTCCTCGGACATGCCAGGAGGGTGGTGTGCTCGGAGTTCGCTCCCAACGGATTCCAGCTGGCCACAGCGGGTGATGATGGGACCATCAAGATATGGGACCTGAGACGTCGCAAACCCTCGGCGTCCATCCCTGCGCACACCAATATAGTCACGCAGCTGAAGTTCGCGCAATCGTCGGAGCCCCAGGGGGGCGAATTCCTGGCATCCAGCTCCTTCGACGGCACCGGCAAAATCTGGTCCACGAGGGATTGGAAGCTGCTGACATCGTTGGAGGGCCACGAGGGGAAGGTGATGAGTGTTGACGTGCTGGACGGTCCCGGTTGCGGCGTCGTGACGTGTGGATATGACAAGACGCTTAAGCTTTGGAAGTGAGTTAAATCACATTGATGGAAATTGTGCCCTGACCCGCACTGTTGGTGTTGGTGAATGCCCATGTGCACAGGCTCTACGTAAACTGTGTTCAGATTCACAAAGAGGAGAAGAATATAGTCTCAATTTAGAGAGTGTTCTGCATTTACATTTGGCTTTAATTTTCATAGGTCTCGGCAGGTCTCGGCCATGGTCCCAACAGCAATTAATCACCTCGTCATTTTCATTCGAATTCTGACATTAGAAATAGATACTATAAATGCACGAGTCGAGTTTTTTTGTATTTTGTGAGAGCACTCGTGCCCAGGGCAGGTACAACATTTGATGTTGGATCTGCACCGTGAACTCGCTAGAAACGACATTCTAAAGATTTCAATCATGCTTGTATTCAACATTTGTATTCGCAGCAATGTGTCCGGAGCGTGCAGTTCATTTATGAGTACCTCAAGCGATGTACCTTGCGCAATGTATCTACAAACCTTTTGTATCACTACCGAAGCAATACATCTAGGTGTGAAGTTGTATTAGTACTATTATTCCGTGCGGTGACACAGACTGTGGGATGAATATCCCAGGCCCTCCATTGTTGCCATGGGTATGTGTGGCAACAATGATGAGCTTT
>JALLBE010001670.1:0-10146 GCA_036939795.1 Thalassiosira mediterranea | reverse complement strand
CGTATTGAGTGAACTTTTTCCGGAAGTTTTATTTTCCGGTGAACTTTTTCCGAAGTATTGCCGGTTTCCGGTGAACTTTGCGCAAAACACTGAACTCTATTTACACCGAGCTTTAAAAACTGAGCTCAACCGTTTCAAAGTGGACTTCATGAATTGATCCCACGTTTCACAATGAACTTCATTTTTCAAAGTGAACTTTATTTTTCAAACTGGATTCTATAGTCTCCCGTGAGTTTCAACATTTCAAAATGACAATTATTGTTTAAATAAAACAAATATTTTTCAAAAAGAATTTTCAAATGGTTTCATTTTTTCCTTCTTGAAATCTCGAAAATAAATTCGTTATTTCCAATAAAATTTATTTTCAATTATTCCAAAAAATTTAACTTACCCCTAAATTTCTCACTTTTGTGACTGAAACCCGGATCTTCCTGGGTCGGCTTGGGCAGCTGGGGTAGCTTGGGCAAGCGTGGCCGAAGTCGTCAGCTCGTCATATAAATCGACGCCGTCGCAGTTGGAGGCAGTTCTTTTCATGTGCAGCGACGACGGACGTTGAAACAAGATAGGAGCAGAGCAATCATATTTTTGGAGCAACCATGGCTGCGCCCCAAGCCGAGGAAGGCATCGCACTGACCGTGGTCGACGGGGTGGCGGACGAAGCGGCCCTTTCGAATCATACGTCCAGCTTCAAGGAAAGCAACGACAATAACGATCGCCGGATCAGCGGTCCCAGCCTGGCCGGCACCGCGAGGAACCTGGGCGGTCTCATAACCGTCCACCGCCCGGCCCAGGACGGCGCCGTGGGGAACTGCAAGGACGGGACCTACTTCGAGGCCATACAACTCCCGCAGTCGACGCACTCGTTCTTCTTCACCGAGGACGTCGCCTCCGTAGCATTCGCCTTCGCGACGCTCGTCTTCGTCCTGTCGTTGATGTGCCTCTGCCTGGCGCTGGTGGACGGCCTGGAGCAGGGCACCGAGGGCAATCCGCTGGGAGTGCCGGCGAACGTCGAGGCGCAGGTGAAGGTGGCCGGGTTCGTCTCGGTGTTCACGGCCCTCTTGATGGAGGAGGAGATACCCACTGCATTGTATCTGCTGAGGGTGATACCGAGGGGATCGATGGAAGGGATTGGATTGAGTTATGGAAAGTTCGTTGTCGCTGCTTTGTTTCGCTTGGTCGTCGGATACTTGGTGAGGGCATGGATTTTCTTTCTTTCCCAGTGCGATCGAGCGCTCTCGGAGACTCTAATCTTCCACATTGCTCTCATCTATATCGGTGTCCGCTGTAGTTCCTTGCCAATGTCTTTCTCGTGATTGTCCAGTCGGAAGGAGTACTCGACAGTAAGCGTTATCATTGATCAGCTTTCATTATTCCGCAATGGTTGTTGTCAAGGCTCACGTTTATCTCACTTTACATATTTACATAATCCTTCAAGTGTTTTACGACATGGTAGGTGCAGCCAAAGCTTGGCAAATGGTGCACATTATCTCAATGAAACGAGGATCATATGTCATGCCACTGCTAACTTCTTGTGTTCCGGATCTTATCCAATCACATATGGCCTGTGTAGCTTGCCCTTCAATTCGTCAGCATGCTGGACGATATTTCATTCAAGCTGTGCCAGCTAGACATATTGGGGAAGCACCTCAGAGATGCTGCATCGGCGGGCGTATTTCGGACTGAATTCGAGAGACGTCCCTTCTCGTTCCGGAGGAAGATGACCATCTTCACAAAATTCGTCTTCGGATTCAACTTCCTTCTCCTCACGTCCGGAGTCATCGCGATTAGGGTTCTGCAGAAAAAGGGCGAATTTCAATGCACGTCCATCACCGTCCAGTTCCCAGACGATATTTGGGAAAATGGTGAGGCTCTTCTCTCATACTATTTCCTGCATTTTCTGATCGAGTGCCTTTCTCAAGGTTATGCTTCGCAGCTTGGGTTAATTTACCTGGTGTTGAAGCCCAAAACATGTAAGTTCTTGTTCCGCAAGACTTGCATTTCATTCCCTTGGCGCTTTGAGGTTCGTGAAAGTTTAATCTCCATACCCATTTCTTGTTGCTATAAGGGTACTCGTGTACAGTTATTTCAATGGACGGTATAAAAAAAGCGGATGGAGAAATGGACGACCGGTGTACACAGAAAGGAGAAAATCAGAGGACAGCGACTTCGAGACAAAGGATGGCGCTGGTAAGTCCTGTGCATTATTTGGGCTCATTTGACTTTCGACTGCTACTTACATCAATTCTTTTCTCCCCTTCATTCGTTTGATTGTGTGCAGAGATTTGGTATTGTGATGAAGAGGATGTAAATGCTTGGGTACTAACGCACAAGGATATCATGAAAACCATGACTCAAGAGAAGGTGGGACTTGACGAGATATGGTGCCTTTTTCAATGTATATGAGCATGTGTTGTCTCACTCTTCACCCCATTGATTTCTTAGTCGGCGTGCCCGTGGCTAATCCGCTCTCCAGAAACTGAGGCGTATGATCTATTGGACGTAACTGGAACCTGGTCAATATGGGTGGGTGTGATTAACAATGAAGCCCCTATGTGAGTTTTGTCCCAAGCCCTGTTGAAAGAACTTTGCAGTCATTCTATGTGACACTCAACCAACTTTTTGTGCGTCGTACTCTAGGTTGATAACATGTGATGTAAGCCCCCTCTTAACAATTATATGGTTTTTACTGCCAACTCTGGCACAGCTTCTTCAACTGATCATAACTTGCACAACTTGCACACTTCCCGTCCCAGACTTGCAAGGGCGACACTGATTGCAACCTGAACGGATATTGCAATGAAGGGAGCTGTGTTTGCACAAATCCGTTAGTAAGTTTGACGCACAGAATCATGTTACCCCGTCAAAATAGTACCATGGCTTAATTTTCATCCTCCTTGTTTGTACCAGTATGAGGGCCTACATTGTGAGCTAGAGAGGCCGTGTCCTCAGATCGCTGGTGGTACGTGTCGTACTGACAATATTCAATTATCTCTAAAGAAATTGCTTGTCACTGATCTTTTGTCTCGGTTGCTCGAACAGAATTTGCCAACGCCACATGGTCAGTTTCGTACAACCAGACCTGTCAGCCCATGTACGAATACGGGCGCCCCATATACATGCTCGATGACCTGAAATCTATGGCTGATCTAGGTGCGGCCCCCGTCGCTTTGAATGGTAGCGAGCGTTTGGCCCTGATATACACCGGTAGTCGCTGGGTAACAAAGGTGAAGCAGGTCAGCAATGCAACCAAACTGAATAAAGTGAGAGCCGATTTTCATGCATTCTGGGACAGGTGAGTGATCATTCCATCTCCAGCCATGGCTCTTGTACATGGATCTTCTCCGGGTGCTTGCAGAGGTTTAACTGATCATTCGCATCATGAACAGAGCCTATCTCGATGGTACGGCAATGGTATCCGATCCAACTAAAGGGAGGTGAGTTCTGTCACAGAGATCTTCTCCGTGCTGCACCCGTTGATACTATTATACTAGAGACATGAATGGCTCATGATATTGCTGGTCACTTTACGTTGGGCAGCTCACCTGTGGGAGCTGACTTTTACCTGGTTGGAGAACATGGAAGTCAGTACGGACCCCTTGGTGGTGAGTGATGATATACTTGACTTCGATTGCGTTCAAATGATAATCCTCAACCACCCCCAACTTCTTATATTGGGCTACAGTACTCCATCCATTGCAAGAACCCCCTGGCCGTGGATTCTTCCGCTGCGTGGAAGGATCGACCGGTTCAACGATGAATGACGAAATTGCTCAGTGTACGGAGGGCAGTTCAATCCTTGCAGGGAAAAGTAGTTTGGACGAAATGGTGAAAAGTAGTTCGAACGGGGTGATGGCGTTCGATCAGTGCGACAACGCGAACGACTTGAATTTGTGGACGTCGAGCGGGGGCGAGAGTAGCAGGGCTTCCAACATGAAATTCTGCTCGGAGGAATTCGAGGGGGGGTGCCTGTTTGATGCCGGGTGCATCGAACGGTGTTACGTCCATGTCCATGGGTACAGCGAGGCTTGCGCGGCGTGCTTCGGGGAGATGCAGGCGTGCGGCGTGGCGAAGGGATGCTCGCTCGATTGGTGAGTCTCCGACCATGTCGATATCTCGACTACCGGGCAGTATACTTTTCAGTCATTGCTCGTGTGCCTAACATACGTGCCATTTTCTTGTTGTCGAACTTGCAGCGCCGAGGATAGCCTGGGCGAGGTGTGTCAGGCGTGCATGGTCCCGTGCGTGGGGGAATTGAACGGGTGCACCGGCCTCCCTGACGTTGGGGAGGTGTAGGATGGCGTGTGCCAGACGACGGGGAGGCGTGCTGCGCGATCGCGGCCGAGACCGCATCGACTACCCCTACTGAACGAGATCGGTGGTGATCAAACACCATGATGCGTTTGTTTGATATGGTAGTGCAACTTCTTACTAGAATAAAGAAATATGTAGACAGATATGTACCACTAGCACACTGAGCCTCTTGGCAGTTGAAACGTGCACATTGACTGGGACCACCCCATGAAAGCGTGGATCGGCCGGTCGATCCAGGCGATGGCATCGAAGCGCGGCCCACGATCCGGCCGCCGAGCCATCGCGACCAAAATCATCAAACGTGCATCTCCGTCAGCACGTCGTTCTCCGCATCCCCAACAACGGCCACGGCCGCCACCTTCCCATCCTCTTCCGGGGGAGACTTCATCTCCGCGTCGCCGCCGCCCTCGACGGCGGGCATCTTGCCATCCTCGATGGCAGGCATCTTCCCATCCGCCACCGCCTCCTCGTCTTCGCCATCACCATCATCGTCGTCCGCCGCCACTTCCATCTTGGTGCAACCCTCGTCCATCCCCTCCTCCTCCTCAAGCAACCCCCTCGCCGCCTCGTTGTAGTTGCCGCCATTATTGTTAGAGCTCCTCCTCCGCTTCCCCGGACGGGCGTACCACTTCTCGAAGTCGAACCCTATCTCGAGCAATCGCCTCACGGCCTCGGGATCGCGCCTCTTGCCGTAGCGAAAGTTGAGGACCTGACCCTTGACCCACTTCTGGAGCGCGATCAATTCCTCGTCGCCGCTCTGGGCGCACTGCTCGTCGGTGGGGAAGCGGAGGGTGCCGTGCTCCTCCTTGTATATCAGGAGCTTGCGATACATCGTCTCCCACTTGTTTTCGTGGTAGTTTTCCCAGACGACGCCCAGTTTGGCGAGGGCGTCGAGGCGGTGGGGGTAGTCGCGTACGAACCTCCTGTTGCGGTTGCGCCTCCTCCGCTTCCTCTTGGGCTCGCCGCCGGCCGTCCCGTCGTCGTCGTCGTCGTCGCCCTCTTCGCCGGCGGCCGCCTGAAGCTCCTCCTCCTCCCTCGCCTCCTCCTCTTCCTCCTCCTCCCTGTCCTCCTGGTTCTTCTGCGTCCGCATCCTGTCCAGCCACGTCGCCAGCATCCTCTCCTCATCGTCCGCCGCCTTCTTCGGATGGGTGGGCAGCTTCCCGCCATTCCTATCCATGTACGCCACCAACGTCTTGTGGGTGTCGTTCCAGGAGCACCCGTCCTCCTCGAGCTCCAGGTCGAAAACCTTGCGCGTCCACGCCCCCACCCTCCGGGAATGTTCCTTGACCTCGTCGTTCGCGAGGCTCAATTCCACCTTCTTCTCCAGGAACTTTTGACGCAACTTGTTGTACTCGGCCAGGACCGCGTTCTTCCTCTTCTGCACCTTCGTCCGATGGAACCTCGCCGCCGAGTGCTGCGAGTACGCGATCTGCAGGGCCCTGCTCGGCTCGTCGTACAGCGGCTTCTTGAAGGAGTCGGCCAATGCGGCGAGGTCCTCCCCCCCCTCGGAGGGTCCCGTGCCGTCGACGTCGACGTCGGCCAATTGTGGGAACTCCTCGACGCTGTACGCGATGGGAACGACGACCTCGTCGTCCTCGTCGTCGAGGCGGGCGCTCTTGAACTCCCTCGCGGCCGCGGCGGCGACGCGGGCGCTCACGTCCTCCTTGCCCCGTTCCAGCTTGGCGCGGCTGAATCGGGTGCGTCGGGCATTCTTGGCGACGGAGCGGCCGGCGGCGGCACGGACGGCCGACTTGATGGCCGCCCCGCGCGGGGACTTCTTCTTGGAGCCGCTACCCGAGGTGGACTTGGGGATGGGCGATTTGGTCGGGGGCTTGGTGGGTGGCTTCCACCCGCCCTGCGCGGCCAGGGCGCGGAGCTCGGGGGTGAGTCCGTCGGGCCTCCTGCCTGTAATTATGTGTCGAGAAAGCGTATGATACAAGGTTAGACGGTCGGGGATTCAATGGGCAGGAGGATGTGGTGACTTCTGGTGCTTCACGCCGCCATTCGTTTCATTACTGCCCTTCGTCGAAAGCGGCCGGAGCGACGCACACTTCTCCGCAGAAATCCAATCGCAGGCTTGCAAGAGAACGGAGACCTTGAGAGCGGCAAGGGACCTCAAGCGTGTTCCATAGCGCATCAAAATAGGTTCGGAAAGCAAACAATACAATACCAAAGATCTCGAGCACTCATGGCATAATATGTGCACACATCTCATGAACATTCGGCGACCATGACCCCGACGGATGACAAAACAGCGACTCTCCCCATCATTACAGCGAGCCAAGTTAAACCAGCGCAAAATCACCCCCGCAACGGCCAGACACAAGAATAAATCACACGCCCCTCGACGAAGCGACGGACTCACTCAATATATAACGAATTGCCTCAAGCCTTATCCCGTCGTCGTGCTCGGGCAAATTGTGACAATCGTCGCACGAGCACTCTGCGCCGCAGTACCCCCCCTTGGCGAGGCAATCGCAATACAATTTGAGGCACTTGGTTCGGGCGCACGAGCACTGTTATATCGTTGTCCGAGAGACCGACGTTCATGGTGGTGATGGTGGAGCGGGAGATTTTGTCGAGAGGATGGTGGAGATGAAGGAGAGGACATAGTTACACGTGAGAATGATCGAGAGGGATGCAGGATACAGCACATAATATCTCATGGATGGTTCGGGAGGCGCGCGGGCGCGTCACATACCTTGGTCGCCGGCTTGCCGTCGCCCTCGCCGGCGGTCCCGTCCTCGACCTTTGGCGGGGGGAGGGCGGGAGGAGGGGTTGCCTCGTCGTCCTCCCCATTCTTGGCGCCGCCTTCTTCGGCGGTCGGGTCGGCGACGACGGCGGCATCCCCCTTCCCCCCTCCTCCCTCGGCGGCATTACCGTCTCCGGCCGCGTCGGCGGCCTCCGCCGTCGTCGCCCCTTCGACGGCCGCCTCCTCCTCCTCCCCGACGTTTTTGACGAGAACCTTGTGATCCGTCGGCATCGTTTATTTCACGTGAACTCGAGGCTTGTCGCTATGAATGAAGTTGAGCTTCGTGGCGGCGGCGGCGGAAATGGCGGAAGGCCGTTGGTTTTTTTGGGTGGATTTCGTGTGCGGAATCGGGAGTCCTTGACAGCAGATTGACAGTAGGGTGAACTGGCGACGTCGAATTCTTTAGCGACCTTTAGCGACTGACAAATCCAGAGATGAATCAATTGATCCGGATTTTCGCAACAGGGGATTTAGTATTGGCAGTGTAGGATCCAATTGTGTTATTTTTCCGAGATGACCCGTCGCCCGTCGCCCGTCGCCGCCGTCCGCCCTCCGTCCTCCGTCGCGACCCCGTTCACAAAAAACACCATGGCGGCAGCGGAAGAGAGTGCGAAGATGTCGTCGCGGAGGACCCGCGGGTCGCTGCTGGTCCTGGCGCTGCTCTCCGTCGCCATCGGCGTGGCCTCGTACCGGCGCAGCCTCGACCTCGGAATCCTGACCTCGCCTCGACCGGATGGAGGAGACGGCGAATTGGACGGGAGTAGGAGGAGCCTCATGACATTTCATGGCGCGGGAGATCCCAACGACTTCGTCCATATCATCGTCACCTATCATCACACCGGCCACGATGCGGCTCGCCGACTCGCGAACCTGATCAAGGACGACCCGGTTGCATCGACAATGTTTCCCTCGGTGCCGTTCAACCCCCTCCCGCCACGAACTCACGACGATTTGACCAAATGTCCGAAGATGGACCTCAAGGCCGGAATGCTGTACGTCCAGGCCGCGCCCGACTTCTTCTGCAACGTCAACCAATTGGCGGAGGAGATGCTGCACGACTACAACCGTCTCGGGAGGCACAAGGGATGGAAGGGCATCAAGGTCGTCCACCTGGTGCAGAATCCCTTCGAGTACGCGGTGAGCGAATACAAGAACCTCGCCGAGGGCGGGGACAAGCCCGTGAGGTGGGAGACCGACGTCTGCCAATCCGTCGGGGATCCGATGTACCAGCAGCTCCTCATGCCCACGCTGGGCGGCATGTGCCACATAACCTACGGCGAGCTCGACTCGGCTCACGACGTTTGCAAGGCCTCCGTGCGTCACCAGGAGAACTTGGCCCAGGCCCCGCTCGGGAAGCAGCTCATGGAATTGGGTCCCCAGAGGGGGCTCATCCTGAATACCGCTCGGCAAATGGGCGCCGACGGCGACCTGGCCCGCATGGCGAACAACGTCATCAAATTCCTTCAGCTCAAGGAATTCGAGGAAATGTACGACATCATGCAGCACGACCTCAACAGGGCGAGGAGGATACAGATCCTGACGTTGGACATCGACGACCTCGACGCCCGGCCGGGAGAGTTGGCGACGCGCATGATAAGCTTCCTCCTCGGCAACCACGGCGCGCACGGCCATCCCACCTCGGAGGACATACGCGCTCGGGTCGAGATCGGGTCGAGGTACGCCGATGCGGGAGGGGGGGGGTACGGAGATATGATGCCGATGGAGGGCACGAAACCGGCGGGGTGGACCGAGGACGATGAGTCCATGGAGAAGTTTTTGCGAGAGCACGAGATTTTTGGAAGGTTATTGGGCAACATCGAGCAGGTGATGGTGGCGAACGATGCCATGGAGAGAGCCAAGTGAGGATGATGGCATGGAATCGCGCTGCTAGGTTTAGATACCACAATATGTGGCGCTCGAAACTTGAAACATCTTTTTGAAGGAATGAAGCATGTTTTATCATGTTAGTAAACATTCAGTGTACCCTACAATTATATGCAGTCGTTGCTGCAACTGTGTGCGATTAAGTTGTCGAGAAAAGAACCCCCATTACCCATTAGCCTCTTGGAGAATGTTTTTGCACGACAAGTAGTAGTGCCCTCGCTGAATGTTGTCACTGAACCTGTAATAGAACTTCTGGATGCCACTACTTACAGAAGTGCCATCTGTGTTCCATCAACACTCAGCTACCTGTCATGTACCATACTGGGTCAGAAGACTGTCACAAATCGACACCATCTGGACCGTGCTCTTTCTGCAAGCACACACCATAACCTAGATTGAAACCATCTCGTTATGTGGATGTCGTCAACGGGCCCAATCCAACAGATTCATACAGTGGGGGGCTCGATAGGCCTAGATATACTATTTTTATCCACAGCTGCATAGAACAATAAATAAATACTCAGGGATTAATACGTTAACGGTACAATTTGTATTGACAACATAGGCCTGAATTCCTGGCATGTTTTACACTACATACACAGCTGCATAGAACTATCAATCATGCGTAATAGGGTTAATTTCCGTCAATCGCCACCGCCGACCAAAAAAGCAAGCAATGACAGTGGCATTTTGCTCCGACGGCGGCCAAGTAGCACCTATCCCTACCTTATAATGGCTCTAGCTTCTCGCCAACCTAAAACGCCGTGACGCGCCGGGTAGCTACAGCGAGCTGGACTCACTGACTACAATCAGCAGAGGGCCACGGATCGAGCTGTGGGGCCAATCATCGATGGCGTCAACAAAACAAGGCAAGATGGCAAAGATAAGCAGCCCCAATGTCGCTACTAAGCCGCGGGGGTGCCCAGATGAATCTAGTGCGTAGGATGGTGGCGGCCGATGGGCGGTGGAGTGCAGTAATAGGGCAAGAATGGGCTCCATCCGTTGCCTATGGGACGGCTGCTTTTTAACCCAGGGTCCTCAGATGGCCTGGCAGGGTGTGCCAGACCATGAAAAAATGGTCCAATTTGGAGGTTGTCTTGGGCTGCTAAGCAAGCCTCAGAACCCTCTCCAAAGCTCATCATTGGTTGCCACACATACCCATGGCAACAATGATGAGCTTTGGAGAGGGTTCTGAGGCT
>JALLBE010001667.1:0-19455 GCA_036939795.1 Thalassiosira mediterranea | reverse complement strand
TACTATTGTATCAAGGCGACGATGGGCGAAGCATCGCTCCATCAGCAGCTGGCACTGGGGATGACACGCGGCCAGTTCATGCGGTGGTTCAACAACGGCAGCGGTGGGTTCCCTCTTATCTTCGATGGAGCGAACATCTCACATGCCTTCAAGTGGAGGGATATTATCCAGCGAAAGCAACAACAGAGGAGGCGCCGTGGAGAGACTTTGTGCATAGCTTGAGACCAGGATTTTATAAGAAATAAATATAAATGCAATCTATATGTAAGTTTATGCATTGACGCCTCCATTTGCATTTCTAGTTCCAGGCAGTTTGGGATTGCGTCGCCGCTTCATGTCGGGCGGATGTTGGTTGACTCCAACCCATGCAGACTCCACATCATACATGGGAGTCTCGCTGTCCTTGTATAACAATGTCCAAACGAAATCACCACGGAGCTTCTCGATCCCAATGATCCCTGAAGCAGCAAGAGACAAAAAGAAAGCATCCACGTGCGTCTTCTTCACCTGCCCCGCCGCCTTATCAAAAATCTTTTCCAACCAGTATGCATTGCCCCAGATTGCATTTGATATCGACGTCTTCTTGTCCACCGCCCGAGGAAGAGCTTTCCCACCAGTCTCCGATTTAAAGAATCCAATCACGCTCGACCGAAACACTGGCAAAAAGGTCTTCTTCCATTCCCCCTTGCAAACCGCGCATCGAGTTTTGCATGCTGGTAGCTCGTTGTCGGCAGGAATGATGAGGGTATCGCAGGCCATGTAGTACTGCGCCCTCAGATGCATGCAACCACGATTGTGGCAGAAGTACTGCAGCACCTCTTGGAACGCCGTCCTGGCACGTTTTTGAGCACGGCGACGAGCAGCTGGAGAGATCTTCGTCTTGCGCCTGGGCGGAGTCAGGTCGCGAGGTGCTTGGGCTGCCGCAGGGGTAGGCTGACGTGACGAAGGCCTGCTGCGTCTGGCACTTGCACTGGCGGCCTCAGCAGCTTCTGCCCGTTGCCTGAGTGGAGTTATGGAAGAGCCCATGCCGATGAGACTGGGTGCTGTTGTCGTGGTTGTCTCGGGGTCATCGTTGCTCTTGAGCAATTGAATAACGATGTACTGGTATGAGCCCATGTCGCCGAACACGTGACACACGGACTGCTCACCTCTGACCCTCGAGCCACGGCCGCGCTCTTGGTAGTACGTGAGGAGGTCACGAGGGAACTCACAACGGACTTGCAAGTGGATGTCGTGCTTGTCGAGACCCACATTTATGCAATTAGTTGCAAGCAGGGCACGAAACTTCATTCCCTTGAGGTGTGCCTCATCCTTATCGCAGAAGATGCGAGTACGGTGGAATTTGTCCTCCTTCTTCATGGCGCCATGGATCATGATGGCGTCCACGACACAGTGAGCCTCGTCGAGCTTGGCCTCGAGGGACGACAGGTACTTGGCGCAGTTGTAGCGGGAGTTGCAAAACAACACCATGCTTCCCTCTTCCTTCTCCACCAAGTACTTGACGACATCCTTCAGGGCGATGCGCACGTAGTCGCCGGAGTTGACGACGCTGAAGCTCATCTCGATCTCGTGCTGTGCAAACTCCTCTGCAGTGGCGCGGACAACGGTGGCCCTGTTGAGGGGCAAGGACGTCAGGCGACTGAGGTCCATCGTGAAGGGGCCCGGGAGTGTTGCACTCAGGCCGACGAATGCAGTGTTGCACTTGAGATCATCGCCATCTTCGTCCTTGCCCTTGGGATGGAAGAGGGGCCGGAAGAAGTCATCGCGGAGGTAGATGTGCTCCGGGCGAAAGGTTGTCCCGTGCTGCACATGGAGATGGGCCTCATCGATGACCACAAGACGGAGAGTCTTATTCTTCCCCGCCTGGAGAAGAGACTTCAGCGCGTCATCGTTGTTGACGAGGAAGTGGGGGGACAGGAAGGCAAAGATGGTCGAGGTTGTGGTGGCAGGGAGGGTGCGGATCCGATGGAGGAGAGCCTTGAACTTGGGGTATGCATTCTCGCGGAGCTCGTCGAGGTTCTGCGCCTCAATCGTGCCGTAGTCCTGATTCCCGCGAGAGAACTTGGACAGCACGTCGGCCGACAGGGCAAGGAGCGGCACAAAGAACAGGACGATCCCACCCAAGCAGGCTCCCAGCGTCCGGATGATGTGAGTCTTCCCCGCACTCGTGGGGAGAATGGCCAGGGCGTGGTCGGAGGTGTTGGGAGAGAGGATGGCCCGGCACACCTCGAGCTGGCGTGGACGCAGCTCTGCGACGTCCCAAACGGCAGCGGACGCCCGGGCGATCATGTGATCCAGCACCATGACATCCTCGCCCGCGCGGCCGTCGTCGGTTGGCGGCGGCGGAGATCCAACGTCCCCATCGTCCTCGGCGGCCGCCGTGAGGACTCCCCCTCCATTCGAAACATCGACGGCATCTGCGGCGTCCTCGACCATGCGGTCGAACATCCAGTCGTCCTCGTCGTCGGCCGTGAGGGAGTCGACGGCGGAGAGGGAGGCGGCCGCGTCGTGCTCGCCCGTGGGCGCGACGGCGTATCCAGCAGGAGATTCGTCCTCGGGCGATGAGGGTTCGACGGCATCGGCGGCGTCCTCGATCATGCGATCGAACATCCAGCCGTCCTCGTCGTCGGCCGTGAGGGAGGCGGCAACGCCTGCAACGTGCGCGGCCGCGGCGGGGACGGCGTTCGCGGCGACGGAGGCATCATCCACGGCGCTCGCAAAGTCGTCCATGGTTGCGTCCCCAGCGGCATTCGGTTGTTGCAATGCGCCGGCAATCCCGCCATGTTTTAGTTGCCATCTGCCTGGTCCGACCGTCTCGCGTCCATCACAGCTCATAACTTTGAGTGTTTAACAGTAGATGCCTACCACCGCCTACTAATTCCTACGCCGATCTAACTAATTCGTAACTAAGCTTTCATTTTAAAACTACAACAAGGCTTTGCACCACACTATACCAACCTACGTAGGCATCAAACTGTTAATAAACGAGAACTGCTGGTGTGGACCCACCATCGCCTGCCACCACCTGCCATTTCCGTCGCGGCGGAATATCATCGGACGCGAGCGACGTTCGAGCGGCAGGCGGGGGGTCGGGGCTCTGACAACGGGAAGGGCGCAGCGCGGGCGACCACGGGCAATCGTCTCCTGGCCGCGGAATCCGCCGGGACGGACTCCGTCGGGCACGGAGCGGCAGCAACGGCATCGGCGTGAGGCAACGGCGCCGATCGAAGCGGGCCGACGCCGCCACCGAGGGGGGAACTAAGCCCCAGTCCAGCACGGGCGGGCCCGCCCAGTGACGCGACGCGACGGCGACGGGCATGGAGAATCCGTGAACCTACCTCGACGACAGGCGACCTGTAGCGCGGAAGGGCCACGGGAGGACTCGGCAGCGCAGCGGCGCAGAGGAGGAGATCTCCAATGTATTGCCTTGTGCGTTGCTCCAAAGAATAAGTTGTTATCGAGAAATGCGCACCCGCAGTCAGTCGGCTGCAGCTGATGCGGCTGCTGAGAAATCCACCGAGAGACGTAGCAGGAGTCGTTATTTCTCGGTAACACCTGTTGTGGCGAGGAAAGAAAATGTGGAGGAAGACATCAGCGATAACCCCAAGTCCATGGTGCGTCTCATCAAACAAAAGCCGGTTGCCAAGAGTCCCATGTTCATGACATCTCCCACCTCCATTTATTCGGCCGCGTGCACGTATGGATCGCTGGTCGACGCTCTCCACGGGGGGGATTATCCCGGCCTAGACGTCATAGACAGGGGCATGCTGTGCCACATGCACTTCGGGGAGTGTCCGATATTCGCTCGAAACTTCGACTCCCTCCTCTCCTCCAACGATGACGACGAGCCCCTAGGAGGCGAACATGGGTTAGAGGACGCATTTCAACAATCCGTGCGGCACCTGTGTCCCCTCGGCTGCTTCCTGCGGGCGCACCACCCGGTGCGCGAATTTACATTCTTTTGGAGGGACCTGACCGTGGCGAAGGACGCATGCAGCGCGGATGGGATCAACGACGTCGGCCCCGGCTGTCGCTCCTCGCCGGTTCGAAGGAGTCGGTGCGCGTCCAAGGACCGCCTGCTCTCCGGGTGGAGGTGTCAATTGTTGGAACACGACGACTCGTCGTCAACATCGCCGTCGAAACGTCAAAGGAAAACGAAGAGCGAGACGGATGGCGTCGTTCCAAAGCTCGTTTTCGTTTCCCCGCCTGGCGTAGATCTTGAGAAAAAATCTGAGGTGCTCAAGTACTTAAACGCATCGCTGCTTCGGCATGTGTCTAGTGACGAATCGCGGCCAGTCCATGAAACGAGAACGCGTACACCGACAGCAATGATGAATGTGGCCCACCAAATTCACCCCATGTATTCTCCATTCGGGCTGCTGGAGGAATTATTCCTCGATGATCCATGGCGACTGCTCGTCTCGACCATCTGCCTCAACGTCACGACGCGGCCGCAGGTGGACGCCGTCCTGCATCGATTTCTTCAGCGCTGGCCCGATGCCGCCGCGACTGCCGAGGCGGACTGGGAGGAAATATCGGATGTGATATCGCCCCTCGGGCTCGGGGTAAAGAGGGCGAAGGGATTGATTCGTTTCTCGAGGGAATACCTTGCGCTCGTCGAGGGCGATGAAAGGAGGGATCCGTTCTCACTTTCGGAGGAAGAGGTGAGGGGCCTTCACAATATTGGCAACTATGGCTGGACGGCATACAAGGTGTTTATACTGGGTCAACTGCCGTGTGGTGGGAGCGTGAAGGTGTGCGACCACGCCCTGGAGCTGTACGTGGAGTACCAACTTGGACTGAAGAAAACTATGGAGACTGAAGCACTAGAATCGTGCACCGATGGTTTTAGATAACAAAGATACAATCAACACCTGTCAGCTTAAACATTATCGGAGACAACCACAGTTGTGCCTTTGTTATTGTACGTTGATTGTGGGCCAAGGTCACAGTGGCAGGGTGTGGGTTTGGCACTGTGTGACACGGGGGTTGGGTTGCTTGGATCCTCAGCCTAACCTCACTTGTTGCTGTCGCCATGTAATATTTTCTTGCCCTTCCTGCTTATTTATAAGAAAGGAAATTTGACCCCATGGCTGGGTTCGAGCTCTGCCGCAAACGCACCAACTTTGGTTACAGTTGCAGTTGACGGGAGCTTGATGCGCCAAAGAGACGGATTCCATCCAAATGCCTCTTTCCCAATCTTCTGTAGTCCTCCTCTTCCAATTGGCTGCAATATTGAATAGCAGCTTCACCAACTTCTGTGACAGTGGACGGGATCTCAATGCGCCAAAGAGATGGAAAGATGCCAAATGCAAATTCCCTTCTCCCAATCTTCTCAAGTCCCTTGTTCAGCACAACCTCCTCCAATTGACGGTAATCAGCAAATGCACATTCTTACAGTTGACGGGATCTTAATGCGCCGAAGAGACATACACCCGTGAAATGTCCACCTATTTATCAGGATCAAGCACACGAGTAAAGTGGACAAGTACTGCAGTGTCCAGGGCGACTCAGACTTCGACTCAGATGATTATCTATATGACGAAGATATTAGTGGATTGTTGGATATGTGAGAGTGGAAAGGTGTATGGGAAAGTCGATGACTGGATGGTGTTGGGTGGGTTCGTGTTACATAAACTAAAAGCTAACAGATTCAAGCACGCCCAACATTTACAATTACATAGTGACACTAAAAAGGAAACTGGTACAACGGCAATTATTTATAAGATTTAATAAGTATGTATCATTTCTATTACTATTACATGTTGAAAGAAGTGGATGTAATTGTAATTGAGTCTAATTCGGACGCAGCAGCTTCGACCTCCGCCTATTGCAAAATCCTATTTTAGATTAGAGGGAAGGTTGGAGAAGCGCCATTTTTTGGGTAGAATGCATTTCTGGCTTGGAGAAGCAAGAGAGAGCGAAGAGAGAGGGGGGGACTCCGCCCCCTTGCCCCCCCCATAACTGTGTCTCAATATTTTTGAAAATCATAGCTCGTGAAAAATTTAGGCCAATCAGAGAGTTACTGGTGGTGTGGTAACGTTTTACATACTCTCAGTATTGACCTAGGTAACGGGAGTCTATGGAAACGGGACGACTGATCTGACGGACAAACGTACATACATAGATACGTTGACCCCTGCCCAGCTCTACTCGCGCAAAAAAGGCGGGAAAGGTTCCACGTGGAGCCGAGCGGAGGTCGAATAATTATACAAGAGGTGAACCACTACACCAGGTGCATGGGAGCGCGATGATGGCTGCAATTAACAAACAATTCTGCCTGGATATTCTTCCTCTGTGCACCCATCTGGTTGACAATCTGAGCATTGTCTCCTTCTCCATCTGTAAGGTCAATCAACTTATTGCATAGACGATATGTCTCCATTACGTGCAACTGGGCATCAGACGGACATGGTATCGCAGAGTGTACCTGCGGTTTGGTTGGCGCACAAGTCGGGTGAGGCGGACCCTACTTTGTGATAGGGGGCGCCTGCGGCTACGGGTTGGCCCCGTGCTCACAGAACCATGGGCCACAGTACCCTAGAAACAATGGTTAGATGATGGAAAATTGAAAAGTTTTGGGTGCACAAAAACAAATATATTAACTCACCAGACATTGGATTGAGGATTCCATCTTAGAAATGTCCATCTGATTGTCATCATCAGCATCTGGCTGAGGATCTGGAACTGGGGCAGCTCTCATGCGAGCAAGGGAGGAAGGCTAATGGTAAGGGTATACTTGTGAGTGGGACTGGGACGTGTAAGTTATCTCTGGATTTCATGACCAATTTTGGAAACTCACTGGGATACTGAAACGGCTGAAGTGTGACTCCGACAATGCTGTGGAGCCCGACTTTGCATCAGCTTGCTAGATTGAGAGGCACAAAAAAACAGATGATCAAGTGAGCTAATTGGATTTGGAATGAAAAATATATAACATGGAATGGAGTTCACTAACTTTGCTTGGCGAACTCGTCTGATTGGAGTTAGCTTGGGAATAATTGGGCTAACACGAACAATAAAATTGCATGTAAGATGAATGATAACATAATTAATATTCGAATAACAATGAAATACAACTCACATAGTCCGTTTCATTATGGTAAATGGTGGATGCAGAGAGGCTTGGCGGGCATGAATGAGATGCAGGTGTAGGATCCTTGAAGTGTATCCACTGAATGGGATGTTCCGAATCACCTCCGGTGTTCCATTTGGGTGGGATTTGAAGAAAGGTGCGAATGCTTGATGCGGTGATTGATTCGACGATGGCTTCGAACCGGTGGGGTTGGCGATTGAGATGCTCCTTGGAGAACCGGGATGACTTCTTGATGGCTTTGGTGGCTGCGCATTTGGCGATGTTGCGCAGTTGGGGACACGCCTCAAGGTCTGCGGTAGGAACAAGTCCGCGGTTGGAGCGATGGAGGGAGGTGTAGGCTGCAACCATGCCAATGTGGTGTAGTGACGCATTCGCATAACAGTCAGCGGTGAGGCCGAATGGATCCCTCCGCGGGCTGCGGCGGGGTGGACCGCCTACGCCGCCTACATTTGATGGACTGTGGTTGCGCGAGGCAACGCCCTGAGGTGCCTTAGCGGGGAGAGATGGGGAGGATAGGGCAGCGGCGCGAATCATGGTTGCGATGTTGGGTTGTTGTTGTGGGGAGAGTTGTGGGATATTATGGCGCAGCGGGTCCAGGGAAATTGGTTGATTGCTGATGAAAAAGATTGGCTCTATTTAGGCGAATTTTAGGTATATGTAGTACATAGGAATCAATATGAAAACAGCGCTAAAAATGACGCTTGATAGAACAAAATTATTGCGGTCGAACCTTCGGCCAAAAATTGACATATCCTGCGTAGGAATAGTATAAGATGGATTTTAGTCGCGCCAGTAGGGAAGGAGTCCGCCGTACGAAAAATCGCCCACGAGCCGTTGAACCCGCCGGTTGAACGCTTGACGGATTTTCTTTCACCTCGAATTCACTTTGCTGCCACCTTTTTCACTCTCTTCAGTTTTCGGTCTTCAGTCTTCATCCTCCATCCTCCATCCGGCCGCGTTGCTCTCCCCTGCTATTGCTCGAGTTGTTGCCATCAACTCCTTCACTTCGCGACGCACGCGACGCGAAGTCGTTCGTGGCATTCGTAGCGCTCCCCNCAACTCCTTCACTTCGCGACGCACGCGACGCGAAGTCGTTCGTGGCATTCGTAGCGCTCCCCGTAGCGGTCGACCGTCAACTTCTTCACATCTGCTCGATCGACGCAGCGGCGCTCAACGCGCCTCCGGTTGACGTCTCGGCGTTACGTACAGCACATTCATATCGCAGGGCGAGGCGGAGTGAAAACGGCTGCGCATCAAAAAATCGAACGGGCAGAGAGAGTCTAGAGGCCGAATCTTCATCGAGCGAGCTGACGACGTTCACAATTTCGAGTTGCCCTAAAATCGAGTTCGCTCGGGTCGGTCGGGGGAGCCGTCCGACTCGAATATAGCAAGCATTGGTTGATTGGATCCGACGGAGAGCACCTCGTACCCACGGCGCAAACAGCCAGCGCGGGACGTTTCATTTTCCTCCCACCACGCGAAGTCTCCCGCCGCCATGAGGATCGATTCCAGGCCCTCCGTGGGAGGACGCATCCGCTCCGGCATCGCCTCCCGCATCCATCGCCCCTCGAGGTTGCTGCTGCACTCGCCCGCGTCCACCCCCAAGGACTCGTCTTCCGATTCCCACGATGACGACTACGATCTGACCTACCGCCGTCCCCTGTTGGCGGACGATTACGCCGACGGATGGGGCGCCCAAAAGCATCGGTGGGTCACCTCCAGCGATCTCGTGGAGGAGGAGGACGGCAATAACGGGTTCCGCGGTGCCGATGATTTTGAAGACGATGACGAGGAGGACCAGGGCGGGGTGGGAAGTAGCGCCACGCGTTTTCACTTCGCCGAGCCCGCCAACAGGGGCCGCGTCATCTGGAAGAATTCGCCCAGGCACGGCGCCCATCCGTCGATTTCTCCAGGCAACTTCGGTGCCAACGCCGCCTCCTCTCCCAGGACGCCGAGGACTCCACGCACTCCCAAGTCGCCCAGGACCCCCACAGCACCCGCCGGGAATCACAAGTACTATGGTGCCAAAAAGGGCACCGCCGCGCTGCGACCAGTCCGCGCCCTCAAGTCGGCCTTGGGACGCAACCAACAGCATCACCCCCAGCCATACCACTCCGACTATTACGACGACGAGATGGAAAGCCGGGACGACGACGCCTACCGCTACCTCCTCCGCTCGGCCATGCTGGACGCCGAGGCGACCTCCGACGACTTCACGACCACGGATGCCACCAACGCCACCGGCGTCACCGAGGCGAGCAACAGGCCCAGTCTGGGGTTCGGGAGCAAGAAGGGAAAATTCGCCCCCCGAAGCGTCGAGGGGATGAGGAGTTTCAAGCAGCTTCGGCTTCAGGAGGAATCCTTTGGACCGGGGGATGATAGTCCGGGGACGCTGAGGGTGGTGGACCTTGGCGGGTTCGACAGTGAGGACGACGAGGACGACGTTAGCGAGGAGGATGGATCTTACATAGCCTCGGACGAGGAGGGCGAGAAGGACTGGGAGGGCGTCGGCAACAGCGCCGGAGTCATCGTGAGCGAGAAGGAGGAGCTGATGCGCGACGATTCGTCGAGTGAGAAGGAGAACAAGATGAAGTCATCTACAGTGGTTGGTTCCGTCGACAAAGCTCATATGGAAGAGGAGGTGAGGAGGATGGAAGCAGCGAAGATGCTGCAGGAGGTAGTGCCGACGAGTCCACGCAAGCCAGCGGCGATTCCGGCCCGGATGATGACCAGGCACGTATGAGCCTGGAGTCACTGCGAGGCCTCGAGATCGATCCCACCCCTCTGCCTGCCGGTCATGATGATGGCGGTTATCGTAACATGATTTCGAGGATGAACAGCGCCAACAGCACGCTCATCGGTCTGAACTTCGCCTCCGGGCAGTACTCCAGCTCCAACTTCGAGTACACCGCGAGCAGCGGCAGCGACACCAAAACCGACGGCCCCACCCCGGAAGAGGAACACGAAGCGGAGGCAAGGTCCGTGGCCAGCGAGGCGAGCTCGGCTACGGTAGACTTCGACCACGAGGCGGGCGAGGACACGCACTCGGACGTCCTACCCATGACCCCCGTGGCGGCCATGTCTCCCAAGGGGCTGTACCGCTCCCCCCACGAACAATCCACCGTCGCCACCGACGAGGACGGAGGGAGGACGTACGTCACGTACGCCACCTACGCGACGCGCAAGAGGACGAGTCCCATGCCCGTCATGGTGACCCCGACCGAGAACGGGGACGTCATACTCATGACACCCATGGAAGATGTGATGGACGTGGGTCCACAGCCGCGGACTACTTCGGCCGCCGGGGAGGAGGATCCCCCGAGCCCGTACACGCCCATGGGGGGCGTGGTATCGAAGGCGAGGGAGAGGGAGATGCCTGTGGTGGACGAGCTGTTCTCGCCCACGGAGGAGGATGCGGTAGAGGCGGGGCCGAAGCACGGTGCCAGCGAGAGGTCGAAGATGGCAGCCGCGGCTTCCGTCACCCCCACCGCCGCCGGTCGTCCTCCGGAATCGCCGCGGACGCGATCCTCGCCGTCCGTGCCCACGACGACGCCCGTC
Source organism: Thalassiosira mediterranea (assembly GCA_036939795.1). Taxonomy (NCBI): domain Eukaryota; phylum Bacillariophyta; class Thalassiosirophyceae; order Thalassiosirales; family Thalassiosiraceae; genus Thalassiosira; species Thalassiosira mediterranea. The sequence goes on along the minus strand of JALLBE010001667.1, from coordinate 8,801 downwards.
GCGGGCAAGCCCTCGTCGCCATACTCTGTCGTCATGGAAGACGTGGTGGACATCGGGCCGCAGCCCTCCGGCTCCGCCGCGGCGAGGTCGGCCGCCTCGCGGCTGCTCATACCCTCCCTTGGCGAGGGCAACCTTCTGGAGGAGGATGATGCACGCCAGGATGCAAACCATGGAACACACCACGGAGGAGCAAATCTCCACGAGCCCTCGCTGGAGAAGAGCGGGTCGGGGGAGGAGACGTCGAGCCGGGCCTCGAGCGAGGGTTCCCGTAGCGTCGACGCCTCCCGCATCAAGACTGTGATGAGGAGGAGGGTGGTGTTGTGGGAGGACAAGGCTGTGACCACGGGCAACGATGTGTCGCCCACAGGCGTCGATGACCTCTCAGGAGAGGAGAATGTTGTCCAACCCAGCAAGGTAGGGACACAGGGCACCAACCAGAGGAAGGTCGCCGCTCTCGTCTTCGACAGCAAGCCTCCCCTGGCGAGACCTCCCGTGTCGAGGGAAGACTCAGAATTCATCGCCAGCGACGACTGGATTGATGGCATGGGCAATTCCGGCACCTTCGACCGCGACGACGACAGTTTCGGCGCCGGGAGTTTTTCCTCCCAGCCCTTCGGGCCCTGCATGGTCAACAAGGACGTCGTGCGCGACCTCCGCGGAGGCAGGGAGGCCGAGGATCGGCACAACGTCATCGAGCTCCGTCCGAGCCTCGAGAGCGATTGCGACCAGGGGAGCTCGATCGAGAGCTGCGCGGTGGGAGGACCCGCCTCGGACTTCAGCGATGCCGTCACCGAAAAAACGCCGGCAAGGGAGAATCCGCCCCAGTCGCCGTCATCTCTGAAGCAAGCCAACAGGCAAGGTCCGAATGAGGTAATGGAGATGAACCCCGACCACTCTGTGGAGGATACGGCCGTGGATGATCACAGCAAGGAAAGCAAGGAGACATGCGCGAGCATGGGCTCCTTCAGCCAGATCTTCACGAGGGGCAGCCCTCGCCGGGACGATGAGGATGAGGATGAGTCCGATTCGGAAAGCGATGCCCCGGGCGACTACTTTGATTACAGCCACGAAGACGTAGTCCTAGCGCCAGACGGTCTGGCTGCCGGGGTGTTGTCACCTGGAGTTTCATCGAGTGCTGCTTCATCGAATGCCTCTTTTGAAGGTGCCATCTTGCTCAGGAAGACGTTGGCTCCAGACCAAGGAGGGACCAATGGGGAAGAGTCGACAATGGAGAAATCGCACGAGCGTTCCCAAGACGACGTGCAAGAAAACTACATGCTTCCCAAAACAAGTCAGCGTCCATGGGCAAACAATGATGACAGTGCAGAATCCGTGTCAGATTGTGCCCCATCAGACTTGGTATCTGTGCCATCGGCTAGCATGGCATCCAGCAGCAGTTTGGAAGAAGAAGAATCGCCTTTGACTCCTCACTTTGTTCCTGAGAAGCAACAGGTCCATAATGTAACTGCTTCAAGTCCCAATGGCAATGCGGGGAACTTCGACATTCTCAATAACTTTTGGTTCCAAGAGTGGAAGGAGATGGCTGCAGCAGGAGAGGCAAGCGAGAGGTCCCAATCCCTTTTGACTGTCATTGAGGGCCAGAATTTGAGTGACCCAGATCGTGAGCAACCCCGGTTCATGTTGAAGAAGGAAGTGGGAAATGCCATGACAGAAAAAGAGAAGTCGCCGGGCACACGAGATCTCGCTGACGACTATGACAACATTTGCAAGGATTGCGATGGGAATGAGTACCTTAAGATTGTCGATCTAGATAGTGGTGCAGAGACGTACGAAGTTCTGCAACGGTCATATGAGCTCGAGACTGTCGAGGAATGCAGCTCTGAGGAGGAGGCAGATGAGGATGGCAGGAGCTATTACACACCCCTTGAGTCTTTGTCTGGGGAGAAGCCCGCTGAGTCCGTGAGTACCGTTGCAGCTTTCACGGGGCTGGATGACTTGTGGTCGAAGATCGATCAATACCAAGCTACTCTTCAGCACGGGACAACTCCAGTGAGATCGTTGACGAGTTCACCAGGCCTTCTGCAATACCGAAGCGTGAAATCCACGAAGCGGCGCTTCGTCCGGGTGAAGAAACGTGCCATTGTCAAGGCAAGGAAGGCGTCAGACAGGACCAAGTTTGATCTCGGCCACCTGGAGAAGGGGTCGCAATCTCATCGCAGATCATTATCTGGATCGCCTCCCAAGGCTCGCTCAGCCTCAGCGATAATGGAAGCTCGTATCTTTGAAGCATTGACACCATCCCGTGTCAGTCAGTCCACCACGAGCAGGAAATCGTCCGAAGAAGTCCAAATCGAGGATCTCGACCAAGTGTTTGCCATATCTGAATCTGCACGAGAGAACGATGAGACTGACCACTTCGGTTATACCCAAATGAACGATGACAACCAATCCTCGGCCTCGAGCGGGTTGTCAGTTGAGGACTCGATTGATTCTTGGCACGTAGACAGTGACACCGAAGGAGGCGACAAAGCGAATGATGCTAAGGCCGGAAAGAACAAAAAGTCCAAGGAAAGTGCATCAGGCGAGAAGGAGGAAAAGTTAGAGTCGTACAAAAGCAAATCTCCCGAGAAGTCTCGGCCGGGTCTCAAGAGGTGGGATTCGATGAAAGTATCCAACTTGTATCACGAGAACCTCGACTTGGCCGAGACTCTCGCGGCGACACAGTCGGAGCTGGAGAAGGTCAACAGGAAGCTGGCCCAAATCACCATAGAAAGGGATGAGATACTGGCCACCGCTCGCTTCGAGATTTAGAGGGAAGCTCGGCGCGAGCAATGTCCATGAATTGCCAATTGTTGATTTATGTTGCTGTATTGGCCAGAGGTGGCGGGTAGAGGGCTGAGACTATGTAGCACAGGGTCATATCCATAATATGCTAAGGGTGTCCAGCGGTAGCTGCATTATGAGCGACTTGGCAGGCAGCTTGGCCTCGTACAGGCTTAGGTACACTTCTATCTGCACGAGTGTAGTCATTCCATGACCGACGCAACATTGCATGCAGCATACGGACGGACATATTATGTACAGCTACTGCGCGCAGCTCATGCATCCAGCTTTGAGCTTTGGTCTTGGTCTTGCTCCCAGTCGTCAGTTAGTCGTGCACGCTGCACGCTGCAAAAGAGCAGCCAGCCCCGCTACAATACGATATTTCCCGTCGGTGCACATGTCCGGCTCCTCGGTTGCATTTATTTCGTCACCGCGTAGCGCTGTCGGAGCGATGGAAAGCATCGACTTGATTAAGGACGGGGTGGACGCCGCCTCACCGGCACTCGAACTCCGCACTGGTCGACCGGACCTCTTCGGAGACGACGATTCCTCGTCCTCGTCGTCCGAAGACGAGGACGATGGCCAGAGGAGGGGTGGCGATGAGGAGGACGAGGACGCCTACGGTCGTCGGCTGATCATGACGCTAATCGGCGACAACGAGCCCGGCATCACGAGCCTGACTGTGGGGGTACCATCCGACGGCAGCCATTGGGAGGAGTCATCCACCCACCTCCCACTCACGCCCGAGGAGTGGGAGCGCGATGGGATCGCCGTGGGGAAGAACTCAAGATTGAGGGAATTGAGCTTCACCGACGTCGCCCACAAGGATTCGTTTTGTATGAGGGGTAGACATCGCATCCAGGGCGGTGATGTTGTGAAGTTTTACCGCGGAGTGTCGCGCAACAGAACGATCAGAAAGCTGAGGTTTTGTTGTATGACCAGAGAGAGTAAATCACTGGGAGATGTCTTCGAGGCCCTTTCACCCTCGTTCTTTGATGGCAACAAAAACTTGGAAAGCCTGGTTATCAGCAATTGTGCCATGAAGTCGCACTGGTTTGGTATTGTAGCCTCCTCCTTGGCGAGATTTGATTCTCTGAAAGAATTTAGTCTGAAGTATTCGAGGTCTGCACACAAAGAGTATTGCGAAAGCATAATTCAATCTGTGGCAAGTCATAGCCGGCTGCAAGCTCTTTCTGTGAAGGGTTTCTTCTTGAAAAGCACCGGTCTCTCTGTAGTAATGAATTTGCTCAGTGCCTCAAATTCACAGCTTCAAACTCTAGAACTTGAGAGATGTGTGGACGAAACGGCAGCATTTGTGTTAGCGTCTGCACTGTCTACAAGTGATACTTTGAAGAAGCTCAACCTCAATGGTAACGACTTGATAAAGAGTATAGGTTGGAGAACCATCATCTCGTCGTTGGACAAACCTTCATCATCTCTGACCAGTCTTTCGATGGAAGGCACAAGCATAGACGATGAGGCATTATCATTTCTAGTAAAATCGTTGGGCAAAATGGCGCTCAAGGCGTTACACCTTGGATACAGTCCCAAGGTTTCGTTTAGCGGATGGGAATCATTTTTCTCAATATTGCGTCAACCTGATTGCACCCTGGAGGACCTTGGTCTTGGCCGTAATTCCTTCAACGATGCGATCACCATGTCTCTTGCAAACTCCCTAGATGGCAATCAGACGCTGCAAAAGTTGCACTTGGACTCACAAAGAGACGTTTCGGTCGTTGGTTGGGAAGCCCTATCAATGACTGTGCTCCAAAATCCCAACTCCAACATGGAGGTATTGGATGTTACCATGAATGCATTATCTCCTGAAACTGTGGCTGTATTTGCGGGGACCCTGACCAGTAACAAGAAGCTAACAGAGTTGAGACTTGGTAATTACAGCATGCCGAGCGAAAGCCTATACAGTCCGTTCAGTCACCTGTTGTGCAGCAAGACAAGTATCATGGATACGTATCAGTCCAACCACACCCTGAGGAGTCTGTGCGAAAAAGGTAGGGAGCAGTGGCTGCCTAGAGACATACAGTACTATTTGAAGCTGAACCAGTTAGATGACGAATTTGATGCGGCGCACCGGAAAATAGTCAGAGCCCATTTCACTAGTGTTGACCTGAGGCCCTTCTTGGACATGAAATTGACTCTGATGCCGCGCGCCATCTCCTGGATGGCAAGAGATTGCAGTGACGATAGGAGCGCTGGGGTATCATCGATGTCTCTTTTGTATGAGTTCTTGCGGACAAAGTCCTCCCTGTTGGGGAACACTGCCGTCACATTCTTAGAGGGCAGCCGCGATGCCAAGCGCCAAAAGACACATCGAACATTGAATCAGCCTCTGCATTGAATAATTTGTGTTCCAGTAAAATTGGTCTGGCATTGTAAATAGAGTAATCTATGTCTCTAGAGCCTGTACTATCCAAATAAATGTTGTCTCTCTAACACAGTACGATAACACTATTCTCTCATCATATATACCAAGTATACGAAATGAATGTTTCCGACGCTTCTTCTGGATGGGCACCCTCTGCCCGGTCCACTATACAGGCTTTGCCAGTCAGCTTGCTCGGCCACCACACTGATGCTCGGCCTAATTCAGCGAGCCATGATATTTGCGAACCATTTCTAATAATGATTCGCAGTAAGCACCATCTCGATGAGAATGCATTGCTGTCTTTATCTGGGCCTCCATCATTTTGACGATCGCTTCATTCCTCTTGTATACTTTTGTCCCACAGCCACGTTGAAAGTGAAGCAGGAGAAGTAAAACAAGGACGCGGTAGACGTTTTCTTGGACTTCGTGGCCGGGGTCATCCAATTGGATCAGAAGGGAAGAAGTAATATTTTCAAGAGAAGAGAGACCAAGCTCAAATGGAGACTCCAAGTCCGTAGTATGTGCAAGAGTGAGAAACTCTCCAAGAGTTTTGCACGCTGCCAATCGTACGGGGTCGTGGCTGTCGTCCAATAATTCCAACAAGCGCGGATACAACGTGTCTACGACTCGGGTATTCATCTCCCATATTATATGCAACTGCTCCGACGACATCTGCCCCAGCACCAAAGAGAGGCTAATGCAGGATAATTCACGTGTAGTGGATTCTGTATCATCAAGGTTTGAGTGAAGAATTGGAATGAGTTGGGTGATTGTCTCTTGATGGAGAAAGGCAACATGCTTGACATCAGCGTTTTCTTCAGAGTGAAGGATGCTCCTGTAGTTGCTCAGGAGTGAAAATAGTGTGGCTGCCGATAGCTTCCGTAGCGCAGAGGCCATCCCACCAGCCTTCCATACCAGATTGGGAAGTACCAACGAAAGGAGGACGTCAGTGGTGAACTGAGACGTGAATGCGGCGGCAGCTGGCTTCGTCTCGACCCCTCCTGGTATTAGTATTCGAGAAAAGCTCTCTTCGGAGAGTATTGTTTGGAGCAATGCCATCAGAGAAATTCTCATCGAATACTCCTCTGCTATCTCGTCCTTCGAGGAGATGCATTTCAAACCTTGGTCATTCGTCCCGCTGCCTTCGCCCTCGACCTTGCTGTATGCTGTGGTTGACAAATGGGCTATGAAAAATGGCGCCAGCATGTCGAAGTTACTTCCCACGGTAGATCCTTTGCAAACACGCAGGAGAGCATCTGTGGCCATGAAGGCAGGGTCCGATTGCCTCCAGGGAAACGGGGGTGCTGGCGACATTATCCTCGGCAACAATTGACGGAAATAGCTATCCAACAGTGAAGGACCGTCTCCAGTGCCCAATGTGGATGAGAATGCGTCCAGAATCGTAATGACACGGGAATGAATGCCATACTCGTCCGGGCACCCAAGCAAGAACACAATTCCGACCAAAATGTTGAGGGCGGTGTCTTCCGTCAGCTCCATCATCTGCCCAACCTCTCCCACCGGTCGTTGAGCGCAGCGCACGAATGATCCGCACGCGTCCAAGACCGCCCACGCCAGCGACGAGTTCGACAACATCTCGTCCATCATCTTCTGATTGCAAAGGAACAAGCTGAGAGTTGCTGCTGACGTATGATGAAACCAGTTGGGAGTTGGTAATTTCATCTCCGGGTCAATGTGATGAATAATCGCAGCGGCCTCTTCGTTGCATAAACACCCCTTCATCAGTCCATCGAGCACTAACGCATTAGCGATCATCTGGCGCGGTGATAGCCCGGAGGCTGCCGACGACAGCGTCGAGGATTCGAGGTCTTCGTCTTCAGAACCCGTATTGGATGTCCCTGGGGCATCACCACCATCGCACATCTGCTTGGAAATAACGTTGACGATTGTTTCCGCACACCGGTCATTGCTGCCAAGGATGCGACAGCACGCCAACGCCGCCTCCAGCACCTCCTTCTCTTCGCTGAGGATGTTCTCGGACAGGATGCCCACCATATTGCCCACGATTGCGCCCGACAATTTCACACGAGGCGGGCCCGGGGACGGATTTGCTCGTTTTGCGACCGCTCCATAGTCCAGCGCGAGGACGAGGAGGACCTGGAGCGCCTCGAGCGACCGGACCTTGCTCTGGCGGGGCGCCCAGCCTTCCGCGCAAGACGCGAGTACGAGATCGAGCGTCGGAAGGAAATATGTCGATAGGACGTCGTGCCGCGAGGATTGCTCCGATTCGCCCGCCGTTGAGTAGTCCTCCGCTAATTCTCCGAGCCTCGTCCGCAGGCCGCGGAACAGTTCGACCGAAGACGAACGGACCTGCATCGCGCTGCCGGCCGACATGCCCATGACGAACAGCGACAAAATCCTCGCCTCCGCTTCCAACGTCAAATCCGAAGCGAGCCTCCTCGACGCATCATCGTCATCCTCCGCGGAGGAGGACGTGCATCCATCCCACTCCAGTTCGTCGGCCACCCTCCCCAACGACTTCAGGACCGCGATCTGCACCGACGCGGAGGAGTCCGTCCTCAACAATTCCTCCCATCCGGGCAGTGCCGCCTCGATGAGCATGCGTTCCATCGAGGACGAGCGGCTCCCGCGTTCGGAGAGGTGACTCGGCGTCGTCTCTGCCTGCGAAGCTACCACGCCGTCTACATCGGATTGGATACCCTCCGCCGCAGAGTCTCCTCCGTCGTCGCTCGACAATCTCGCCCCCCGTCCCTCCCGGGGGCAGCAAAGTAACACCGCGGCGCTGGCCTCCACCGCGCCGCATCGAGTCTTGGCGTGCCTATGTTGAAACAGGCACTTCTTCATCATCATGGAGGCAGACGACGACGACATCGACGTCCCACTGCCCCGTCCGGTCAGCGACGACAGCAGCCGAGATGCATCCATCCTCACCGCCACGGGGCACGCCATCGCCAGCCTCGAAACCAATGCGCACGCGGCGCGCTGCACGTCCGGGCAGGGATCGAGGAGCGTCGACGACGCGAGGGTTCGGACGACGTCCGACGCCGCCTCGATCATCGTAACCTTGGAGTCTTCCTCTTCGTGTTGATTGCCAATGTAGCCGATGGCATCGGAGAGCAAATCCACGAGCGACAGGCGAATGTGCTCGGATGGCTCCGCCGGCTCGATATTGGTTGCCGCCGCTGCCATCTTCTTCTTGCGATCGCTGCGGGAGAAGGCATCGCCATCGCCACCACCGTCGGAAGATTCTCTGCACCCGCCTCCTCGCGACATGCGTTTTCGAAACGTTCGAGAGCATCGTCGGAACGAATCGACCTTCGCCCGCTCTAGGAGCCCCTCCTTCGAGTCATTAGTTCCATCGCCGCCCCCGAAGGCGCGACGGAGGAGCTCCCTCGAAATTTCCGCGGCCGATTCGCGATGACCCTCGGTGGACAAACCGTCGATGTCCTCGATGACGGATAAGAGCGCGTCCAATACCGTTCCGGGCGCGCTACTACCGTCTTTGCCGTCTCGGTGGCAGCCATCGCCGCCATCATCTATCGGGAGTAGGAGGAGTCCGAGGGCGTCGTCCCCCGAGAGCGACGGCAATATCCCCCTGCGGAATCGAGCTAGGGATGCCGTGCGGGCCCGTCGGATCGACGTCGCGGGATCG
>JALLBE010001657.1:0-17924 GCA_036939795.1 Thalassiosira mediterranea | reverse complement strand
CCAGAGGACTGACTGCCAACGGAAGAAGGAGTTGACCTGTGTCGAGCAGGGATTTGATGATCTCTTCTCCAGTCATCGACGTGGAGTTGGTTGGGTCTGTACTGCCGTCCCTCATCAACTTCTTCCGCTCCTTCTTAATCAGATGCAATGCGGCCCGGGCCGATGAATTTGAGGCATCTGACGAAGAAGGAGTGGAAGATTGAGGGGGAGGAGTGACAACAACATCAAAGCCCACACGTGTGAAAGGGCTGACAGGGAGGCGCGACGCTCGGAGGGAGGGTACCGGCCTGTAGGCGACGTCGAAGGGCCTGAGGCCGGGGAGGTCGGAGAGAACCTTCTTGGGCTCAACCTCGAGAGGGGAGAACTTGTCGATGTGGCCTGACAAAGCCAGGAGTTTCTGGAGGATGGGGGCAATGCCATCTCGAATGCGGTGGTGGGTGGCGAGCTTCGACACACGGACACAAGAGAAGATATGCCTGGCGTGTACATCGATGCGCTTCCCGCATTTGCACAGGGGTCGGTTGGAGGCCGGGAAGATGGGGAGCAATAGCTTCTGTTTGAGGTTGATGAGAAACAGATCGTTGGGCCGGCGATGGGACGGCATGCTGCGGTTCATGCCAATGATGGGATACGACGACGATGCAATGAGGGTATCCGGGAGGTCCTGGCGGAGGTGTGCACGCGCAAGGTGGGAGAGCGTGGCATGACGTCGCCTGCTTGCTTCCTGCTTCAGCCGGTCGCGCGCGCTCTTGAGTGAGCCGTAACCCTCAATGTAGGAGATGGGATCGGCACAGGTCGATGGAGCAGCGATGAGGGCCACCGGAGGAAGGAATGCCAGGTATCGGCGCAGGAAGGTGGAGGTTGTGTTGAGGGCGGGGTCGAAGAGTGTGGCGAGGGAGGGGTGAATGTGTCTGGACATGCCGCCCCTCTCGAAGGTGAAGCCCCACCTTGCGTGTCTGCTTGCTTGGCCCATCATAAGAACCATATCCGGAATGGCTCGTGCGGCGGCGTCCATGAATCCCAGTCCTCCCTGCGCCACGCTGATATAGGATATGAGGAGTGAGTCCGTGGGTAGGGAGGAAGCAGCCGTGAGGCGCGACAAAAACTCAGTGACAAGGCCGTCGGAACCAAGCGCCAGGGGCCCAGTCCAGTCATTCCAACTCTGATCGCCGGTGGTGGGGCAGAAGTGTAGGACCTCCGAGCCCAGGAGGTGGGGCAATTGATGCTTCGTTGTACAGGTTCCCGCCCAAATCCAGTGACCCAATGTCTGAAGTTGTCGCAAAGAAACTGGAGATTAGGATTGCACCCTGAGATCCAAGACCGTCACGGTTGATATCATTGACTGGGCTCAAGTCGAAAATGCTTGTTACCAATTAAGATGTGACGACGAGGATGGGGCCAACCCTGCAGCCTGCTGCGCAGGATAATATGTTTTCTCGGTGGTGGGGCAGAAGTGTAGGACCTCCGAGCCCAGGAGGTGGGGCAATTGATGTAGGGTGCACTGGGCGAATAAGCGCAGAGCTACTTGGTGATCGGAAACCACTTCCAACAGCTTGGCCGCAGCCGCCTTGGTCTCATCGAGTTTAGCCTTGAGGAAGGAGGTCGCGAAGGTCTGGGATCCCAGGGGTTGGCCCAGGAGGCGGAGGCCGTCCGTGACCTCGACCATGTTGCTATTGGCGTCGACGGAGAAGGTGGCCAAGGCCCTGCGTAGCTCATTGGCTGTGTCGATGCCGTAGTCGCGTTCGATGGCAGGGAGAGCCGACTCCCCAGATGTGGAGGTGAGAACACGTGTCTTGGTGGTATTGAGGTCGAGGCCATACAGGGGGGCACGTTTGGCAAACTCCACGAGGAAGAATAGGGCATCATATACATGGACACACGCGCCCGTGTCGTCAATGTATGCTTGAGGGTGTCCATGCCCCCCGTAGCCGTCATCTAGGGGGAGGCCATGGCGAAGGCGTGCCTGAGCCCGACACTCAAGGGCCTCGGCAATGGGGTGGAGGACTTCGTGAAGCACCAGTGCCGCAAGTGTCGATGATAAAGGACATCCTTGATTGACACCCTCCTCCATGGCTTGGGTGTGCCAGGAGCCGTCGGCCATCCGGTAGTAGACCGTTCCTGGTTGACGGTAGAGGAGGCGGACAAGTGGTAGCAACGATGGGTAACGCGAGGCAATAAGACTAAAAATTGCCTCACGCGATACTTCGTTGAACATATTTTTGATATCCAGAGAGATAAACACCCTGGACGGGGCCTCGCCGCGGCTCTGGGGCCCTGTGATGTACCGTTCCACAGCTAATTGCGAAGACTTGACCACGAAGTCCATGCCATTAGTCACCCCGATGGCGTAGTTGTGGGGGAAAAGATGGTGGGCAAACTGGGGCCTCATCTCTTGGGCAACATGGCTGGTGAGGATGCGGCGAACAGCGGTGGGTATGCCAATCGGGCGGAGAGCATCAGGGTCGGTGGCGCTTTTGTGCAAGCAGAAGAGGTAGGTATTGGAGAAATACCCCTCCATTCGTTCGGAAGTGCCCACACTGTAAAGAATACCAAAGAACTGTCGGAGGATGGAGTGGGTGGTGGTGGCAGCTTGCTTGGCTAGGCGGATGAATACGTCAATGGAGTCCGCAAAGAGTCCATTAGCTCTCCCACGGTTTTGTCGTCTGATGGAGGTGACTATATCCCCCGGGAGAGGGTTGCTGAAGGGCAGTGCAGTATGGGAGGTGGCGAGGGCCGCCGCCGCGCGGGCAAACCCGCGCGTGGGGTAGGGGCGGGGGTACTTGTTGGCCACCAGATGTTGGTTGGCGGGGGTGATTGTTGCAATGGGCATGGGCTTGGTCGCCCGCGTGTGGGCAGTCCTCCAATTATCCTTATTAGCAGCATCGATGACGGCCTTGTCACCTGCTGGCGCACGGAGGGGTGGCCGTTGGGATGGGGGGCGGGATTGGACTAGGGCAGCCTCCTGCCATAGTGCCTCAACGTGTCCGCAGCGGAGAAGGTCAATGCGCCGGGCAACACAAGCATTGATCGACTCAGCTTGCGTGTCTGGGGACTTGGGTGGCTGTGGGGCAAACACAAGCAACTCGGCGTGGAAGATAAGCCACAAGAAGGGATCCTTGTCGACCTGCCATTCCGGGAGAGGCCGACCCGCATAGACCTTGTTGGCCTCGACGTAAGCCGTGAGGAGGCCCAGAAACAGGTCATCAAAATCTTCTTTGAGAGCCTGTTTGGTGAGCTCATCGAGCCCCGCCCTGAAATTCGCGGGGTTGGGCGTTAGGTTGGCCAGGATGTATTGTAGGCCCGTCCCCCAGGACACGGCGTAGTTGGGGGTGCGGGTGCCAAGGAGGTGGCGGATGCAAAGGTCAGTATTGTTGGCAGACCTTGTGGATGGATGGGTGGTGGACATGTGGTCCGCGAGTTGGGAGGCCGACGAGTGGACCGAGCGATGGCATTGTCCACAGATGTGGAGGCCTCCAGTAGAGCAGAGGGTGGCATCAGCCTGATGCAATTGATGGGAGTGGGCCTGGCGGACGTGTGCAAGTAGGGCCGCCGTGGATGAGAAGCCCTGGCGAGCGCCGGCCGGGTGCTGGGGGCAGCCACGGATGGGGCAGCTTAGAAAGGTGAACACGGCGATGGGTGGCACCAAGAGCTAGGCTGGGGTATGGGATGGGGTGCAGCAAGAAGTGCAGGCGATGAATGAAGTAGATGGCGTGAACGGCGGAGAGGCACCACGATGGGCGACCTCCCCCCATGCCAGGACTCCGTAGTCCCGCAGAGGAGGAGAGGTAGGTGCATACGTTCAGATCGGGTGGAAGGCAAGCGGCGTAGGGGCGTCTGGGAGTACAGCCCCCCCCCATGCCAGGGCACATTGGCCCCGCAGAGGAGGAGGGGTCGACGCGGGCGCTTGAAGGGAGATGAAAATGAGACATGTAAGTAGGATGGAATGGTGTGCTTGGGGATGGACATATGAAGAAGGAGGGGTAGCCGGGGGAGAGGGGTCCGGCCCCCCATGCGCCTTAGAGGGAGCTTTGGGTGTTGGAGCGCCTGGCATCAAGCCGCCACTCGTAGGCGAGGTCAATGACTTGATCTTCAGTGAGGTCCGGGTGGTCCCTGAGATGTTGGGTGAAGTCAGGGTGGCGGTGGCTGGGCACCAGGGTGAAGGCTCCCTGGTATCGGAGGGTGAGGTCGTCGAGGCCCCCTGAGCCTGCATCAAACGTGACGGAGTCGTCGGACCGTGCCGGGGTGCGGGGAGGTTTGGTAACGTTAATGTCCCGTGGGATGTGGGCACATTCCACCTCATGGGCGGAGAGATAGGCCTGGGAGAGGTGTTCCTTGGGGCAGCTCGGATGGGCTTTGCACCGGGTCCAGCCAAGGAAGTGACGCAGCTCCGTGTTCGCAGGGGCAGAGAGTACCTCCAGGATGTCCCTGTGGTACACCAGCCAATGGTCCTCGACCTTCTCAAGGGAGGCAAAGCTGGAGGAGCCATCTGCACGTAGGTGGGGGCAGCCATTGATGACACAGTGTAGGGGGTGAGTGAACGTGTCGCAAGTTATCACAGAATCATGAAAAAACTCTTCAACATTCGGAGGGAGGGGTTCCGGTGGGATGCAATACTCCACAGCCTCTAGGTCCTTGATGTTGGCCATGGCAAGTGCCTCCTTGCAGGCGGTGGCGTCGGTGGTAGTGCTGAATACAACTGTGGCGGTGTGGTGCGTGGCTCTGACCGGATTGGATGTGAGGGCAATGCGTTGAATGTATCCAAAATGATCACCATTAGCACTGATTTCAAGTTTGACGCCAGTGATAATAGCTATACTCGACAAAGTTCTGCTTCGCAGTCCATACCCGCCCTTGCTGTGGCCTACCATTTTCACGACTGCCTTTGGCGGCTTCCTGATTGCAACGGCGCAGTCCAAAAGCTCCAATGACGAGCATATCATATCGACAGCACAAAACGTCGCTGGGTGCATGCTCCAACTCGTTTCGGCCATCTTCTCCGCATTTGCGCGCATTCTCATGAAAAGGACAGAGCACATCCTGACGCCGACACAAATCGTCCAAACAAACAACATCTCCAACTGCATTTTCCCCTTCCTATACACATTGATGTACAATCCTTCGTCGTGGAGAGCATTCGGGTACTTGATTTTTAACCCAAAATCTTTGCTGGCGTGGTGCACCATAAGCATTGGCGTGTATGGCTTTGCAAGTACGCTCCAAATAATCCTCGTTCGTAAACTGGGGCCAGGGTTCTATAGTAGCTGGGTGGCTGTGCGAGTGCTCGGATCAATTGCCCTTTCCCAGATCTTTTTGCGAGAGGGGACAAAAAGCTGGGTTGAGGTGGCAGGAATATTGTTGATAGTCGCAACTATATCCGTTTATTTGGTGCACACAATGAAATGGATGGAGGGAAGAAAGGGTCCGGAGAGAGATGAGGTGATCCATCTTGGCGAAGACGAGGAAGGTTATGAAAAAGAGTTAGCTCTTCAGGTTGGAACAGAGAAACAGCCTCTCATACGAGTCATATCGAGGCATCCGTAGCAACAGTCTATGGCGGGTTTTTAGAATGATCGCAAATCCCATAGCTACACTCTGCCCTGCCAGTGTGTTTATGGCCTAATCTGTATCAAAGCAGAGCAGTAGTTCCTTGAACTTCTTGTTTGGCGAGGACAGGGAGTGTTGGAGGCCAGGGTTGTGTTGGTCTTGATCCAGTTTTGGGCCCGATTTATTGTTCCTTTCTACGTGCAGCTCTACAACAGCCGTGCTGGTCTGCCAGCTCTGGGGGAGAGGACGACGTGAATGCTGAGTACTGGACAAGATAATTGCATCCTTTCTCTCTGGGTCTCTAGGCACATAACTTTGACTTCAGCACTTGACGTACCTATAACTCATGATGGGACCCACCATTCGGCGCCACAGACTCCATACATACAGGCCAGTGCATATGACAGTGTTATACTAACGTGGTGCCTAGGTGACGCGACTTTATATTTAATCCAATGCATCCAGACTGGCCTTGACCTTAGATGCCTGGTCTTCAAGCTCTGCGAGCTCAGCCTTCGCCTTGTCCACAACTGCAGGTGGCGCCTTGTCCACAAAACCCTTTGACTGGAGCCTACCCGCAAGCTTCTCGATTTCTTTAGCAAGCTTAGCCGATTGCTTCTCCAGGCGTTGTTTTTCCTTCTCTACATCAATCAGACCTGATAGAGGTAGGTAAGCCTCCACGCCGTCTTGCACAACCAGCTGCGCAGCGTCTCCAGCAGCAACGGCCTTAGCTTCTTCGCTGCCAGCCTCAACCACAGCCGCCTGGTCAGGATCCAGCTTAGCCAGCATCACAAGAGACTTGAGCTCCGCATCAATAGCATCCTTCAAAGCGCCCGACGCAACTATGGTCGCACTGATCTTCTTGCCTTGTTCCACGTTGTATTCTGCCCGCGCGTTGCGGATGCTGCGTGTGAGTGCCTGGAAGCACTCAAACGTGGCGACTGCATCCCCATCCTTGACGAGAGCCGCGTCATCCATCTGTGGCCAGTCTGCGAGCATCAGAGCATGTGCTGCGGCACCATCCGCCCTCGGCGCCCGCGGAAGATGATGCCATAGCTGCTCTGTCACATAGGGCATGTAGGGGTGCAGAAGACGCATGCTTGTATCAAGGATGTATACGAGAACACGCCGTGCCGTCCTGGCATCATCCCCACCGCCACCAAAGCCCTCATAAAGACGGGTCTTCGATATTTCAATGTACCAGTCGGCGTACTGGTCCCATAGAAATTCATAGATCTGTGATGATAAACCAACAAACAAGTGAGGTGTGACACATGATGTAATGACCAACTCCAATGTATTGGATGCATTAGCAAACTTTGGTAGAAGTCCGTATTCAGTGGAATGGGCCAATGTAGTCATGTACACTTCGAGTATAGCACACTGACTGAAGCTACTATCGAGTAGCATAACGAGAGAGCAGCCAGCCTTGAGAAGTACAAGGGCGACGGAACTCGAGAGCGCATTCATTTGACATGAGATCAATCAAGTCCGATCCGGGCCAGCGAATCGGGTGTCAACTTGGTAGTGCAGCATGTGTACCCCTGACACGAGTGAACTCCTGACTCTAGACGCCACAGCAGCCACATGCAAACTCACCTTGCTCCCGGCTGCACCGAGCTGGTAGTTCTCAATGTCGCTGGTGACACTCTCGACCAGCTCGTGGCACTTCGAAACGATGTACCGCTCTGGCAGAGCGAGCGTGTCGAACTCTTCCTGGCCCATGGGACCTGAGACTCCCAATGTTGCCATCTCCTCCTCGTCCGCGCCCTTCAGTGCGTTGTCCTTGACGAACTTGCAGCAGTTCCACAGCTTATTCGCGAAGGCCTTGTTGGCTGCGATCTTCTCCATATTGAGCGGAATGTCCTGCCCTGGTGTAACACCCGTCACGAGTGAGTACCGCAGGCTGTCGGCCCCATATTCCGCGACGGTGTCAAGCGGGTCCACAACATTTCCCTTGGTCTTGGACATCTTGCTCCCGTCAGCCGCGCGGACAAGACCGTGGAGGTAGATGACCTGGAAAGGACTGACTCCGGTGAGCTCTATGCCGAGCATCACCATGCGCGCAACCCAGAAAAAGAGGATGTCGTATCCAGTCTCAAGGCAGGTGCCAGGATAGAACCTTGCGAGGTCGGTGGACGGGTCCTCGTTCCCCTCATCCTGCGGCCATCCGACGGTGGCGAAGGGCCAGAGGCCTGAGCTGAACCACGTATCGAGGACGTCGTCCTCCTGGCGCAGCACGACGTCGGCGGGGTGACCGGCCTCAGCAGCCTTGGACCTCGCCTCCTCCTCGTCACGGGCAACAATGTACTCTTCCTCAGAGCCACCAACGTACCAGACTGGAATGCGGTGGCCCCACCAAAGCTGACGGGAGATACACCTTGTATATCGCGAGAATTGGAAGTAGCCACATTTGATGAGGAAAATGGTGGACAAATGGAACACTCAGTCTAATTGGCTGGACGCAAGTTGAACCTGCCTTTGCCTATGCTCAACCCAGATCAAAGTAAATCAATGATATATTGCATAGACAGAACTTCTCTCTATCCAGATCCAGGGCAGGAGACATCCACACTGAACTCAGCTTGATGAACGTCCCCCCCCCCCCCCCCCCCCCCCCCCCCCCCCCCCCCCCCCCCCCCCCCCCCCCTTGTGCTCTTCCGATCTCCCCCATCATCCGCCCATTCCATGCAAACGCTTCATACATATCACCACACACGCGCCGGCGTAGGCAGCGAGCGATAGTACAAAGACTGCCAAAAAAAAGGAACTCACCAATCGCGAATGTCCGTGAGCCAACCGTCCCAAACCTTCTCGAACCTCTGCGGAACGATCTTGATGTCCCCGCCCTTCACCGCCTGCAACGCCTTGGCGCCCATCCCCTCCGTCCTCACGAACCACTGCTTGCTCACCATCGGCTCGATGATCTCTCCCCCCCTCTGTGATCGCGGCACGCGCTGCGTGTGCGGCTCCGCCTTGATCACCAACCCCTTGCCCTCCATGTCGCTCCACAGCCTCTCGCGCGCGTCGAAGCGATCGAGGCCCGAGTAACGTTCGCCGCAGCTGTCGTTCATGGTCGCGTCGCGGTTCATGACGTTCATGATCTCGAGGTCGTGCTTCTTCCCGAGCTCGTAATCGTTGGGGTCGTGACCGGGGGTGATCTTGAGCGCCCCGGTCCCGAACTCCATGTCCACGTACTCGTCGGCGATGATCGGGATGGACCTCCACCTGCCGTCGGGACTCTCGTCGTCGGACATGGGCACGAGGACCCTCCTGCCCACGAGGTGTTTGTACCGATCGTCCTCGGGGTTCACGCAGACCGCGGTGTCGCCGAAGATGGTCTCGGGACGGGTGGTGGCCACGGCCAGGAACTCCTCCCCCGGCACGCCCGGCTCGCCGTCCTTCTCCACCATGTACTTGAAGTAATACAGCTTCCCCTCCTCCTCGCTGTACTCCACCTCGAGATCGCTCACGGCCGTCATGAGCCCCGGGCTCCAGTTCACCATGTACGTCCCCCTGTACACCAGCCCCCTCTCGTGGAGGCGGACGAAGGCCTCTGAAACGCCCACGCTGAGCTTGGGATCCATGGTGAATCGCTCGCGCTTCCAATCGGCGCTGGCGCCGAGGGAACGCAGCTGCATGGTGATGGCCCCGCCCTGTTCCTCCTTGTACTCCCAGACGCGCTCGAGGAACTCCTCCCTCCCCACGAGCCTTTTGTATTCGTCGCTGTCCGCGCCGAATTCTTCGGCCGCGGCCTCCAGCTCCTCGTCCGTGCCGCGTCGCCTTCCCTCGGTCATCAGCAGCTTCTCCACCTGCAGCTGGGTGGCGATTCCGGCGTGATCGGTCCCGGGCGTCCAGAGGACGGGACGTCCCCTCATCCTGTGAAATCTCGCCAGCACGTCCTGCAGGGCGACGAAGATGGCGTGTCCCATGTGAAGCCGGCCCGTGACGTTGGGCGGGGGCATGGGCAGCACGTAAGGCTCCTTGCCATCCCTCGTCTCCGGGTCGTGAGGCTTCTTGGCGTCGGGGTCGAAGCATCCGGCGTCTTCCCACCACTTGTAAACCTCGGACTCGAACGAGGCGGGATCGTAGGAGGTTTCGGAGAGGCCGGTCGCGGCGTTGGCGACGTCGTAGTCTCCGGTGGCGGGCTCGGCCGTCACGGAGGAAAGGAGGGCGGAGCGAGCGGCGGGCGAGAAGGTCGTCGAAGACCGGGGTAGCGCGGGCGCCACCGCGAAGCCTGCGCCCACCCCTCCGATGACTCGTCGATGGTGCGCGCGAGACGCGGCCGCCCTCGAGGGAGACGAGGGCGCGAACGCGGCGGCGTCGGCGGCCACCACGCGACTCGAGGCGCGCCGTCCGACGACGGCCCCCGCGCGGAAGGCCGAGGCGGCGGGGGTCATGGCGAGGAGGGCCGTCGCGGCCGCGGCGTAGGGACGGCGGAGGCTCCCTCCTCCCGTTCGTCGGTGGGACGACGAGGGCATCGTTCCGTCGAGAATCTCTTGAGCGTCACCACCCCCCGTTTGGCGAGAGAATGAATGATGAATGGGCGGGGGTGCGATGGCAGCTTCGTGGCGCCGCCACGAGGAGAGGGAGGTAGGTAGGAGGGAGCGAGGCGATCGACGGACTCGATATCTCTTTGGGCACGGGCGGAATGCGAGATGTGGATAGAATTGAGTCGCTAAAATATATTTATGGCGATATAATGGTGGTGGTTTAATAATTGATATATTTTACATTATATTAATTTGCCCGCGTAAATATCGCTTGAAATATTTATTGGCGACTATTTTATTCACAAACTTCGCCCGCCGCGAGTGACGCGGTTTCGGGCGCCTGCGCTGATGGGTGATAGATGGTGATCTGACGTCAGTCGCTGGAACTGCATACACCATCAGATTTCAAGACAGGATGATGCAAGAAGAACATATCATAAATAGTGTGATTAAATGAATTAAGGTCAAGAATTATCCTGAATCGAGGAAACGTGCCTGAATCAAGGTCTACGGAAGCTGAGAACAGGCACCCGCGCGCGGACCGCCCGGGCGGGATGGAAGTAAGGAAATGTGGGACTGAATTTCGTGGGATCGACAATTTTTTGTACGAGTGATCCATCAACAAGGTTGGAGAAGAAGTGGAAAGCTACATACGTTAGCTGTTGAAAGTACCGAATGGTACGATCAAGGAAAGTACGATCGAACCATCTCGCCCGTGTGGACCGTGGACCGAGATCGTACATTGCATATCTCTTCTCTCGCCTCTCATCTCACATCTCATAAAACAAGAGTTGCAGTGGAGACCGACAGCAATACCTACCCATTGAATAACTACGCCAGAGCAACAGCATACACACAACAAGCAGTTGGGAAAAGGCCGCGTGGCGAAAGCAATATTGATACCAGAGAGGTTTGGGACCATGATGACACCAGTCGAGAACCCGGCGGGTGTTGAACAGGACGTAGAGAAGCAAGCTCAAACTGTGGCGGATGCACCCAAGGAGCTGAAGAAAACACATACCAAGGTTAACAAGAGGAAATTCCTGGTTGCATCAACTTTCATCGCATGCGTTTGCGTCCTCGTGGGCTTACTCGTCGCCAGGCCCTGGCAAACTAGCAATAACAATCATACGCAAGAGCAGACAACAACCGAAGGTACCAACAGCAAACTGGCTGAGCCATGGCCTCACGAAACAAGCGATATTGCACCCGACCCTCGAGTCACTTATGGCACGCTCGAAAATGGTCTTCGATACATGATTATGAATAATTCAGAACCTCCCAATCAACTCATGCTGCGCATGCATGTCAATGCAGGCTCGTATCATGAGGAAGAGGATCAGCTGGGCTTGGGTGAGTATTGATTTGGCCTATTATATCATCGTTTTTTGCGATAAGATACCTCATTCACCAAACACTACCGAACAGCTCATTTCCTGGAGCACATGGCTTTTAATGGACTTAGAAGCTTCGATGCAGACGAACTCATTCCTGTGATGCAAAGGCTGGGCATTGCATTTGGTGCTCATGCAAATGCAGCAACATATTTTGATGAGACATACTATGAACTGGACTTGCCCAACGCTACTGATGCGGAGGCTTTGGAGATAAGCTTTGCTGTCATGAGAGACTGGGCTGATGGTATGCTCCTGGAGGAAGATGAGATTGAGAAGGAAAGAGGTGTCGTCCTTTCTGAGTTGACGATGAGGGACAGTGTTAGTTACCGGTTGACGAAGCTTCTCTGGGTGAGCAAAATACAGTTACTTCTCGTGACATTGTGCTATTCATACTCATCAGTGTTTTAGTCCTTCTTGCTTCCTGGACACCGTCTCCCTTCACGCTGGCCTGGAGGAGAACCTGATGTGATTGCTAATGTGCCACGTCAACGATTTTTGGATTTCTACGAGAAATATTATCGTCCTGAAAGGATCACTATCATCGCTTGCGGCGACGTTGATCCCAAGGAGATGGAGCTGAGAATCACTGAAGCGTATGAGAGCATGGTCTCAAATGACCAATTGTATGGCACAAAGGATGGTCCTGATCTGTTGGGAACCGTTACCCCCAGGACTGGCTTTGAAGCTGCTGTCTTCACTGACGAAGGGCTGACCGACGAGGAAGTGTTTCTCACGTTCGCCCGGCCATATGATATGCCTGCCGATACTAAATCTGAGAGAGTCTCACAGCTGCCCCTACTCATGGCGCATAGTATCATTTCTCGGCGGCTACAAACAGCAGCGAAAAAGGAGGGTTCTCCATTTCGTACTGGCAGTGCCTCTGGCAGCGGCCGAGAGGGGATTTTGGGCCGTTCTGGTATTGAGACTGGTACCATAGGTGTCACTCTAGCAAGCAGCGAGGACACGAATTGGGAGGATTCGATCCGAATCTTGAGCAGAGAGTTTAGAAGAGCGCTTCAGTTTGGTTTTGCCCCGCATGAGATTGATGAAGTCAAAGCCAACTATATGAGCTTCTTTGAAAGACAGGTTGACATCGCTCCAACAAGACTCAGCGAAAGTCTTGCAACGATGCTCCGGGACACAATCAAGGACAAATCTGTCTTCTCGTCACCTGATCAGGATCTACAAATCTATTCCAGCGCTATCGAATCAACACTATCAGATCAGATACTTGCATCATTCCAAAGTTTTTGGGATACTCCTGATCTCAAACTAGTCATGAATGCTCAGGAAGCCGAATCCGACACGGCTGAGGTTATGGCTCGTATTTGGGAAGAAAGCAAGCAGACAGAGGTGGAGCCGCCAATCATGGAAGTTGATTCAAAGTTCTTGTACACCTCGTTTGGTGACGCTGGAAAAGTAGTGTCTGACACAACTCAACAGGATTTCGACATTCGCCAGCTTCAATTGAGCAACAACGTTCGAGTCAACCTTAAAAGGACAGAATTTGAGGCTGATACCATTGGGATAACTGCACAGTTTGGAACTGGGAGGCTCTCGCAGGACGACAGTAAGGCAGGGCTTCAGTGGTTCGCTAAGCAAATGATGAACAATGGAGGTAAGAGAGCACAAGTCCGTATCCATGTTCTGATTTGATTGCACGCTTCTGACATACATGCAGGTCTCGGAAAACATAGCGAAGATGACTTGAAACGAATCCTTGCAGGCAAGAATGTTGGCGTGAAATTTGCAGTGAATGAAGAGTTTTTCACCCTCTCGGGGGTCACAACACCAAGTGACCTAATGACTCAGTTGCGGCTCATGACAGCAAACATAGTCGACCCAGGCTTCAGAGTTGAAGCTCTCCAGTATTGGCGGCAATCTGCTTCATCCTATGATGCCATGTTCCGATCCGAACTTGATGGTGCCCAATTCTTTGTGGATCAATTTCTCCATGGGGACGATGGGCGTTTTTCGGTACCATCGTTGGACGAGATGAATGCACTGTCGATTATTGACGCACAAAACTGGCTCAATCCACAGCTTGCGGATAGCTACATTGAACTCTCTGTTGTGGGAGACTTTGATATGGATACCACGATTCCAATGATCCTTGAAACTTTTGGTGCGCTTCCTAACAGGGATGAGTGGCCTCCAGCTGTAGAGTCTGAATTGCGCAGTTTGCAATTCCCAGATACTCCCGGGAATCATCAATTCACATACGAAAGCAATCTTCCGAGTGCATCGAGCATTGTCGTTTGGGATGTTCCACATATTGAGGACGAAATTCTGCCAACCAGACAATTCAATGTGCTGTCTTCGATTTTGACTGATCGTATGAGAGTGAGTTCTGCCATTGCTTGCTCCCCCTTCACCCTTGCCTTTGGCACTACGAACCGAGATCTCATTGCGTCTTGTTTTACTATGGTGGTATAAGAAACAAATTAGGGAGGATTCGGGAGAATCTTACTCGCCAAGGGCTTCGGCCGACATCAGTGAAGGTTTCGAATATGGTATCATAAGAGCAGAGTCACCGGGCTCCGCTGACATCAGTGGTTCAGTGGGAAAACAAATTGTGTCGATTGCTCACAGTATGGCGTTGGGCATAGAAGAAGACGAGCTTGTCAGAGCTAGAGAGCCAATTATGACAAGCATAGAGAGGAATTTGCGCAGCAATGATTATTGGCTCAACTCTGTGATGATTGATTCACAGGCGAAGCCATGGAAGCTTGAGTGGGCTAGGAACATGAAGGGCGATTATGGGTCTATCTCTCTCGATGATCTCGAAGAACTTGCGGCAACTTATTTGATGCCAGAGAATGCCCTACAAATAGAGATACTGCCGAAACATACTGACAACGAAGTGTAGGAAGTGTAGGAAGCACGCATTATTTAATTGAATTGTTAATTGAACGGTTACTCCAGCACCAACGTTGCCAGTCTCCTACGAGCAAAAGTCATTGGTGGCAGCTCCTTCCACTCATAACTCAGCAAATCTAATTGATAGCACCTGTCTGTCCATTTACCATTGAGAGTTCCGCCAACCAGATAAGCAAGCTTCAGGGAAGGCGATGAAGTAGCAGAAAACGAATGCCAATTTGCAAGTGGTAACTGGAGGCTTTGATCGGACTTGTCGCCCCTTGGGGAGACAAAAACTGATGAAAAGGGCGAATCGGAGCCAGGAGTGTACCTGAGAACTATTGGCGCATCGTTGTCCACAGTTTTCTCTGTGCTGTAGGGAAAGATCAAGAATCCATCTCCATTTGCCACAGCCTGTACGAGGGGACAGCCAGTACCAGCGAATGGCAAATTATCTGTGGTCGACCATTTATCAGCAGTGACATCATACCTTTCGATCGAGGCCGTGGTCATCCGCTCATCAACGTATCCCCCAAAGACATAAATCGATGATCCGTCAGAACTTGCAGCAACTGAGTGAAGTCTCCGTGGGAGCAGAAGGGGTGCACACAGTTCCCACCGCGCATGTTCGCAAAGACTTTGCGAATGCATTCCATCATTTAATGGGTCTTCACTGACGGGGTAATCAAACGTAAGCCGTTCCACGCTTTCACATGAAGTGGACCCATATTTCCAGCCACCAACAGCAAAAAGGCTGGCAGATGCCACAGTTCCATTCAGGTTTGTACCTTTGCTGCCAATACAGCAAACAGCGCCGAAGGCATGCCTTGGGCAAGATAGCTTCCCGTCCATTACTTGCCACTTCAATTCACCGCCAATCTTATGCTCGTCATCTTCTTGAACATTCACATCTAACAGCTCTGTGGTGTCAGAATTTCCATCCGCCGTTCCTACAGCAGGAGAGGAATTTATGCTCAATGATGAATGGGACGAAAGACAAAAAACAGAGAATTGTGGACATACCTCCACCCAGGGCAAACACCAACCCAGATCCTACTGGAGAACACGCAGCATGACTTCCCCGATGCTCATTCAAATTGGGGAGATGAATCCATTGCTTGCCGTCGATCCCATTCATGGATGGTGATAATGGCAGCATTTCGCACGTAGCCAATGTCCTACCCCGCAACCGGCCCGCTATTACAAGCAGTGCTGGTGTCGATGCACCTCGTGATGCGCCCACGTACATCCCCTTACCGAGATACGGTGTAGATGTTATTCTGCCACTAGCAGATTTCCTGAACACAACAGGTTTGAGATGCTCATCATCATTCAGAGAAGCAGCATTTGGGCACTGAAATGCACGATGTGAGCCGCCACAACGATGACAATGATCGTGATCCATCGCACAGCCTTTCGTATCTGGATTCTGTTCCGCTTTCTTCGCACGCAAACAACCCCGCTCTGCATCATAGTTATGAAATCTGCATATTTCAACAAGTTGTGGTTCATCGTCACTGGTATGGGAGGAAGGGCAGGATTGTGGCATTGCAACGAATCGGGCAGGATATTTACTCAATGGGCAATTTGCAGCTCCCTTTTTGGTACGGAGGCGCCGAATGACACCACTGCCGCATTCCAATTCGTCCTCGTACTTCTTCGAAAACAAGTGCCCTTCTACTTCTTTCCCACTCAGGCAGCACGCCTTTCTGTCCGAGTCAATATTCTGAACTGATTGTGCAGATAAATTGATGATGCGATGCAATGTTTCTGACTTCACATGAATGGCATGATTATTGCTGACAAATGCTTCCTTCATGAGAGAGGTTAGGACTTTTTGCATCAATGCATAGTGTGATTGATGGCCAAAGATGCTTTGCCTATCGATTGTCTCATCTATTGAATCCAAATCAATGAAAGCGACGCTAACTCTGTCTCCGTGGGGCACTTTTGTACAATCTCCTTGTCTCAAATCATCAGTGTGGTTGGGGCTATATTTCCTCACACATACATCATCCAGGTCAATTGCAATCGTGCTGCATCGCTTGTCATTAAACTCCGATTCCAGGCGCTTATGTATTGCTACATCGTCGCCATATTCGCGTTCCGCTTTGCCGATGAAGAAGCCATCAAACGTGGGAGGTACAGCGCTCGCACGGACAGTGCGCTCAAGCGATACTATCCGGCTAGCAGAACGGCAGACCTTTCTGGTTGATTTGTAGAAGGACGTGCGATCCTTATGGCAGATTACAATGAGGCGGCCTTCGGAGACGGTCGATGATGCGCTCGCGACATCGTGCACAACAGATGCTCCGTCTTTGGAATGAAGTACATCGCTGGTGCAAAATAATTGATGGTGATGGTGAACGTGTGTGTAGGAACCTTGGTCGGGCGAATTACTTGCACTAGGAATCATGCTGGCTTTTGTGTCCTGCGTGCAAGCTGCTTTCGGCTGCTTTGTTCTCTTTGCGCCGCGGGTTGTTGACTACTGGACCGGAGTGTGGTACTACAAGTGAGGCACGTTAAAATCTACCTCCTGGTGAGGTCATGCTATCCAGCGTCTCTGGGAAAGAAAGGCGGCCGATAGATGAAGATGGAAGAGGTAGAAAGTGAGAGCGGGAGCAAGTGAGAACCGAAAATGCACCAAATGCCCATGGTATTGTATGACCGCAAAAACGTAAACGCCTATCCGACCGACGAGCCTCGACGAGCGCACCCGCCGTCGGCCGCATGTTGGGTCATCCCCGACGTCGCACCTACCTGGGACATGGGACGGCCACGATCTCTCAACGTCGTGGGCACGCAGCATTGGATGAGGATGAGCAGGATGAGGAGTGCGGGGGTCGGGGTCGGGGGGTCGGGGTCGGGGGGGCGGGGCCGGGGCCGGGCGGGGGGGTGATGAATGAATGAATCTGGCGAACGAGGAACCGGTGGCCGGGCGGTGGGCGGTGGTCGGTGGCTGTTAGGGATATGGTCATGGCAGAACCGAGGACTATTCCCACGCATCACCCGCATTAGAGATAGCTAAATTCGAAATAGCACAAGCGCGAATTACTAAACTAGAAAATGTTTGTCGTATCGGCTATGTACCTGGGTACATACATAGGTAGCGCGTGGTGCGTGAATGATGGTGCGTGGGCATGCATGCCCTCATAACTCGTAAAATGATCATTCCTTGCGAAGCCATCAGAAGAAGCCATCTTGCGGCTTCTATCACTAAATTCGACAAAGTCATCTTGCGTTACATACAGCATCCATTGTACATACCTGCAATACATATGGACGTGTAGAGAGAAAAGCCTCAAGAAATGAAATTAGATACGTAAAGAATAGATATAGGTAGTTGCCAACCTACCTAGCTACATAAGTATGTATTTATGTAAGATATGATTTTGCAGGTACAAGTCGTGCACACCTCTGGATAGATATCTAGATATGTAGATACCTCTCTCGAGGTACATAACCCGAGCGAGAGCTAGCTAGGTACATACATATGTATATGTAGGTATGGTACATGTAAATCGAGCGAACCCTTGCTTGATTGTGATCAAACTTACCTACCTACTAGGTAGGTGCATATCTCTTTACCGGGGGACAATTTTGTCATTTTTTTGACAATACTGGTGTAGTG
>JALLBE010001656.1:0-13484 GCA_036939795.1 Thalassiosira mediterranea | reverse complement strand
CTGGGATAACAGATCTTCTAAGCTTAACGCTACTGATTAGTGGTACAGACTGTGGTAGTAGATGTGAGAATATTGCAAGTGTCTGGGACGTCAGATTCGCTTGTCGTCAACTATGAATTAGTCCTTCAGGAGTTATGTGCAAGTTCATGCGAGGAACAAGTGATTGATACAGATCTGTATGAAAGAGTCACCTCGCACGTTTTGAATCAGATTTCAAGTGGACAGTTTAAGTACCTCAGAATGTGGGAATGAGTGAGAGGATCTCGCGAACGCAGAGATTGAAGGAGTCTCCTTTGAAAAAATCAGCATAATGGTTATAACATCCAGTCCAAGTAGCCAGCCAAGTAATAAACCATGTTCCCGCGAGCAGCCTTCACCAGCAGCACCACCCACGCCTGCGGCGACGAGTCACCCATCTGTTGTGCCTACCTTGCCGGTTGGCCCGAGCTTGGAACCGAGCGGCAAGCCGTCAACGCAGCCATCCTCTCGGCCGTCGAGCGGGCCTTCTGTGCCTGGCATGCCAAATGGGCAGCCAACTGTGACTCCATCATTGAGCGATAGGCCAACAACTCAAACAACTGCTTTGCCTAGTTTGTCGCTTGGTCCGAGCTTGGAACGGAGCAGCAAGCCGAGCCTGGTGCCTTCGAGCATGCCAAGCATATCTTTGGAGCCGACTGCCACCGCCGCTACACCAATCCCTACCAGACCGCCAACTCATGTACCGACGACGGCAAATCCAACCGATAACGCCACCTATGATCCGACAAAGACTCCCACCACCCAACCACTATCGAATGCGCCTACGGAACCACCCACGCCTGCGGCGACGAGTCACCCACCTGTTGTGCCTAACTTGTCGGTTGGCCCGAGCTTGGAACCGAGCGGCAAGCCGTCATCGCAGCCATCCTCTCGGCCGTCGAGCGGGCCTTCTGTGCCTGGCATGCCACATCTCCATGCATATTCGATTGACCCTTCGTTGAAGCTTCTACCTTCAATCAGAATATGTGTCGACTGGTCTATCTTCAAGTGGTCTATCTACAAACCCCAATGTCACACTTGGTTTATGTGAGGGTCACTGTTATGATGACGCGGATTGTGAAGGAAATTTGATATGTGGCCAGCGCAGTGCATTTGTGCCAATTGAATGCTGCGCATTGGCGAAGGAAGAAGGGGCACAGACTACTGCCGATTACCTGACTCAATGTTTCCATCAGCTGCACAGCCAGGACAAGGTTCTGCTTCCCCAGCATGAGTACACCAACAACAACTGCTACCAGTCGTTGGTTTGGACAACCAGTACAGCACTGATGATACCGTATCCAAACTTGATGGCCAGATGTGGTCATTTTAAATAAGCCCCACTACGAGGCACACCCCGATTTCAGCACATCCATCCGAATGTGCCTCCTCAGTTGCTCAATTGTAGGTATTGTCTCTGATGATTGATGATGTATGAAATGAAGTGCTCTCGATTAAACTGAGACGCTAGTCGGTCCTTTCCATTAAGCCAACCCACGAAATGTAAAGCGAAGATATTATGCGTTGAACCCAATGAACTCTCGATGAACAATATGAAATGTGTAGCTTCGTTGTGTATTGTAGCTTCGTCTCTAACAATGTGTCAATGATTTCTGCGCCGACCCCTTTGACCATAATACGGCCCGCGATTCTGGCTCTCCCACCGCTGCAGCGCGTAGTACAACGAACCCGACGCGGGGACGCCGACGTCGCCCCCTCCCCTCAAGCCTCCCTGATCCTCGCTCCCCGAGGAGCCGCGAGGGTGCGCCGACCGCTCGGCGTCGGCCCTCCAGACCATGACCACGTTGTCGCCGCGCACCATGAGGTGGTGGAAGTGCCGCCGCTTCACCGCGGGTCCGGGTCCCCCGCTGCCATCGGGTGGGTAGCACCGTCGCCGCTGGGCCTCGAGCTTGGCCTTGGACGGCGCCGCGACCTCGCCGTCGAGGTTGCCATCCGATCCAACTACGGGTTGGCCTGCGAGCGTCGAGCTCTCTCCCCGCGCCGCGTCCACGGCCCCATCGTGCCTCGTGACCCTCCCGCTATAAACCTCGTCCGCATCCTTCAGAATCATGTTGTAGTGCTTGTCGAAAGCTATCAGGTATCCCGTCAGGGTGCCCCGGACGCAGTCCGCGTAGCGCACCATGACCCGCGCCCGCTGCCGCTTCGCCACGATGGAGTAGAGCAGCGAGAGCGGGCCGGAGGAGGGATGCTCGTACCGAGATGCCATGGCGAGGAACATGGGGACCTTCTTCGGAACATCTTCTTCGACCTTCGGTGCGACGGCGCTCTTGGGGGGCGCCTTATTCCCCCTCGCGCCGTTGCTGTTCCTCGGTTCCAGCCTCTGCGGGTCGCACTCGGGCAGGAACGCCCGGAACTTCGATATGTTGTCGAGCCTGGCGCAGTTCGACCACGCTATCGCCGGGTTCGCCTCGGACACCGCGCCCTCCGGCGCGTTCAGGGCGTGGAGGGCGTCGAACCCGGCGGACGTGAAATCCAACACGCGGCTTCCCCCACGGATCTCGTCCACCTCGTAGTAAGTCTCCGGACGCTTGCTCCCCGAAACTGTCCCGGACGAAGTGCCGACCGACGAGCCGGACCCCCCCGGGACCGGTCGCTTCCGCTCCGAGCGATGCGGGGGCGCCACCAGCAGCATCACCCTCCGCCCGTACTTCCTCGCCAATTTGTTGGCCAGCTTCGTCTCCCCCCCGACGGTGCCGCCGTACTTCTCGTATATGGCCTCGAAGTTCTTCTTCCATTTGAAGGCGTCGGAGGTGGCCTCCGGGGAGACGAGGCTGTAGTAGGATTCGAGACGATGCCGTAGGGACGGCTTGCCGAGGCTCACGGGCGGCGGCGCGGAGGACGCCGAGGGCTGGGAGCTCATGGCAATGAGACAAGGAGCGAGGAGAGATAGTTATGCACGAGTTATGTGTCAGTTGGTATACTGATGGGCGACCGGGCCGAGAGATCTGTTCGCGGCCGTGATAAGATCGCCGAGCTCCCCTCTTGTCCGACGCCCTTGCTAGAGCTGAGCCGCCTCGGCGGACGGCGCGGGCTTGGACTGCTCAGCGAGCCGACGGAGGTCTCTGTATGTGGCCATGGGACCATGACCATAGCGCGGGCGGGGTGCGGGGGTGCGGCGGCGGGGCGGCGGGGCGGGCGGCGAAAAACGGCAAACGGCATGCATAGTGATGGCAGTTGGCGCATACTGCAGTCCTCGTTTGTATCCACCCTCGGCCGTTTCAAAAAAGTCTTCGATTTTTAAAGTAGGATTGAAGTGTTGATTGTTTCGAAAGTGCCGGTGGTGGATACACTCTGGAATCTGGTGCCACGGGACGTCCAAATGAGTTCGTCCTCTTTTTCGATTCTTTTCACGCGCAGACTCTGCCCCAGCAATCATCCCTCGAGCACGCACCAACCCGAACCACGCAAATCGGCACAACCCCATCTTCGCTGCCTTCGACTCGCTCGCCGCCTCGACCCTTGACTCGCTGCGCGCCTTCGATTCGCTGTCTTCGATTCGCCTCCCTCGACGAAGCCTCGACTAGCCGCCTTCAACTGGCCGCCTTCGATTCGCTCCTTCGATTCGCTCCTTCGATTCGCCGCCATCGATCCGCCACATTCGATTCGCCGCCTTCGATCCGCCGCCTTCGATCCGCCGTCTTCGATTCTCCGGCTCGATCGCAGCGCTCCTTCGACTGCCAGTGCAATCTGGTGATCTGCAACTGCAACACGGTGTATAATAGTCCACAGATCTGCGCGCCTTCGATTCGCTGTCTTCGATTCGCCTCCCTCGACGAAGCCTCGACTGGCCGCCTTCAAGTGGCCGCCTTCGATTCGCTCCTTCGATTCGCCGCCATTGATCCGCCGCATTCGATTCGCCGCCTTCGATCCGCCGTCTTCGATTCTCCGTCTTCGATTATCCGGCTCGATCGCAGCGCTCCTTCGACTGGCTCCCTTCGATTCGTTCCGCGGTGATGGCACAGTGAGAACTCACGCGGGGTTCATTTCGAAACCCGGCGCGCGGCCGAACTCATTCGGGTGTTTCGTGGCACCAGACTTCAGAGCTTCTCAACAACCCGCAATTCTCTCTGACCAAAAACCTACTGAAAACGCCTAATACAAAATCTCCTAAATTAATTTCGAAACTCTGAATTGCGAAGTGTTGAGAATAGCGAGGACTACAGTATGTACCTACCTACCTACCTATGTACCTACCTAATCTCAGAGGTCCTACATACACGACTACACACGCATACCTAATCTACCAATAATAGCTACATATCTATTATTTAGGTACATTTCGAACTATTTTGGACTGTCTACATAATGCGGACGGACGGATGGAGTAACGGACGGACGGACTTCCATTGGATTTAGACCGGAATTGTGGTAAAGTGTTCTTCATCGATGACATTGTGCCACTCTGCACGACTGTGCCATCCCTCACATTTTCATTTTTATTTTCGTAGGTATTGTCACGTATCGTCGCTCATCTCATCGGATGGAGGACCGACCCATCGATCGATAGATGGAAGACAGCATGCAGACTGCAGGCGTGATGCAGACCTCGCCCCACGATCTCACTCCTCACCTCTCTATCTACCTATGGTACGATGGTACCCCGCTCTCATCTCACAAAACGGAAACATAATACATAATCCATCACAGAGCATCGCCTGACCTCAGTGCAACCAAAACCACCTAGTCGAAGCAAGGGCCAACAGAGGAGCAAGCGGTCGAAATCTAAATACCATACCCAACATAACCAGTCTGAAGTCTGCAACAACATCCGAGGCTCGCCATGATTCTTACTACTTTGAGACAGGGACGAAGCATCGTCGCCAATCAGACCACAACTCTCATCAACAGAGGAGGATGGCGAAGCTCGTATGTATCATCTCAAGCATCTCAAGTCTCCTCAGCTTTACTCCGTTACCACGACGATTTCGAGATGAGTACGCAGCAAAATCAAACCCGCAAAGTATCTTCTAGCTCGATCCGTCCCACAACGAGACATTTGTGGTCCACACCAACGCCGCTTATCTTGGACCTTTCTCTCCAACAAGTTTGTCGTCGTGCACTATTTTCCACGGTTCAGCATTCAGAGGTGAAGGGTGACGACACAGAGATACAGTTGTATCGTGCCCTGACCCCCTCATTGAGGGATGCCATCATTGCTGATCTGCACTCCGTTGACGCCGACGGTAATGGAAGGATAGATGCTGATGAGCTCAAGGTACTACTGCGCAAGCACAACAATGCTTTCACCGACAGAGAAATACTCGAGCTGAGCGAACTCTTTTACTCAAGCTTAGGCGCTAGTTCTGTCGACATCCACCGCTTCGTAGAAGCGCTAGATGCTGTGGCTGCATCGGGAAAAGATTCAAGTGTGGATCAAGGAGACGAAATCTCAGGACCATTGTCATTGAGGGGCAAGGTATTTAAGACACACCCCCTTGGTATAGGGACATGTGCATCAGAGTACATGTGAGCACCCCATGTCATTTATTTTGCTGCACCGCTCTTCTCAAACATTGTCTGACCTTTACACTTACAATCAATATCAATAGGTACGCCAAAACCCATGGAGGATATTCTGCAGAAGACCTGGACATCAAACTGACACATATAGAGCCGGTCACCCTCTCTGACAAAAGTGCTCTCTATGCAGTCAAAGGTGTCAGGATGGTTTTTGACACTGGTGAGTACCTCACAAAGAGTCCATTGCCTTCTATCCGCGCTTTTCTTTCTTTGGATCTCATCGCACTCTTGAAATGGACCGTGGTATGCAGCCACTTTCTGGAACGTAGGTTCCGTCACGAAGGACAAGATTTTGAACAGAGCCATTTTCCTGGAAACGATCGCGGCCATCCCAGGCATGGTCGCCGCCATCATCCGTCACTTCCGCTCATTGCGAAACATGAGCCGCGATGGAGGGTTACTCAACCTCTTCCTTGAAGAGGCGAACAACGAACGTATGCATTTGCTAACCTTCATCCGCATGAAGGATCCCGGGTATTTATTCAGGACTGCGGTGATAGGGGCCCAATTTGGATTCGGAAGTTTCTTCCTAACCGCGTACATGATTAACCCGGCATGGTGCCATCGTTTCGTTGGTTACATTGAGGAGGAGGCTTGTCACACATACACGAAGATCCTAGACGAGATGAAAGGTGCTCCAAGCGGCAGTGAATTAGCCTTATGGAAGGACGAGCTTGCACCTAAGATTGCCAAGGCATATTGGCACTTAGGCGAGTACGGTACTGTGTACGATGTGATGAAGGCTGTCCGTGCAGATGAGGCTGAACACAGGGATGTCAATCACACTGTGAGCGGCATCCCTGATGGCACTGTTAATCCACTATATGATCCCCGTGTCAAGTTGGATGACATGTTGAAGAAGTATGTGAATGATATCATGGAGAAGGAGGCTATCAAGCAGGCGGGCACGGCTTGAATGTAGGCAACACTAGAGGGAGACAGATAATATGGTTATTAGTTATTATTATACCTGTGCACTAAGCTCCTACAATACATTTGCATTTGACGAATCCCAAAGTATGTTACTTCAACCAGGAATGATCATCTCGAAAGGCACGCCGCTGCTGACGACCTTCATGAATGGATACGTCCTAGACATGCGCGATATGATCTGCAGCTGTTGGCTGACGCTGACTGGCCCGCGCTCGCCTGCCAGCTCTGCTAAATCTTCGGCCACGTTGCGAAGCACGTCCGAGCGGAAGCGCCTGCGGCTCTGCCATAATATATTTCTGCATTCGTGTATGTGCAGCAAAAGCATTCCGAGGTCCTCTGCTGAGAGGGTCTGCGATTTCGAATCAAGGCTTTTCACAGCTCTGGCATCAGTCTGCGTGCGAGTGCTTCCCCACTCAAGTGTGTCTGGGGGCGAGGGCGGGTTGTCCCTCATCACTAGCAGCCTTTCAATGTCCAGAATGGTCTGGCGAAACGACGAGAATATCTCTTCTTTGCTTTTGCCGACCTGTCAAACACAAATGCGAGAGAGAAATGAGAACTAAGAGATACTGTGCGTACAAGGAAGTGGTGGTTTTGTTGGAGCTTTCTCACCTTAAGGATAGCATAGAATATTAACCGCAACACTTTCCGAATTGCCAGGATAAGAATTACTGCTGGTGTCTAGAGATAACATTCACATTGAACAACTAAAATGAGTACTCAACCAACAGTGATGTGCACCGAACAAGCAATGCACTCACCATGGCAGCGATTCGCATGTTGATCTCATTCGAACCCATCAATTCATCCATAGCCACAAGAGCACTCAGAAGTTCCTTCACATGTTGAGAATTCATGCGTGAGTGTAGAAGTCAAGTCGAATCTTCGTTTACCAACTCAACAACAAGCTGAAACAAGCTGTCTCAAGACTCACCTTTTTGATGAACTGCATTTCGATCAAACTCATTCTGACAACTGAGTTGAGTTCATAAATATGTTTGATGCTCTCCTCCATCTTCTCCTCAATTAAGCTGATGTCCATGGTCTACAACAAGTGCCACGTGGATTAGAAAGGGGAGGGGCATGCAGCAAGACCCAGAGGTAGCATGATTGAGGTAAGTTGAACAACATACCTCAGCCCGATGAATTTGCTCTTCCACCGACATCTTCGGAAAAGACTCCTCGAGCCAGGATCGAATCATCCTCTTCAGACTTTCGATGGCGTCGATCCTAGCCTTGCGATCTTCACATGTTGAGAATAAACGTGTTAGTCCAGAAGCCGAGTCAAATCATATATTTTATTGACTCTAAAGGATGAAGCAATCTGTCGAAAGCCTCACCTGTAACGTCCAAACGACCTGATTTTGTGAACAACTCTTGGTGTATGTTTTCCAACGGCTCCGAGACGTGGTCCTTGTAAATGTCCGCGATCTTTTCGATACACAATTTAATGAGGTAAAATCCTCCATGCTCTCTTGTCAGCTTGTAGATCACATATGCGCACACCGGCACCCCAGCTGCGATGAGGTACCAATTTCGCCTCAGGGAGGACGGCGGACGAAGCCGGTCGAGGCGCCGCGTACGTTGCCGTTCTAGGTGCACCTCGAGGCTGTTCAAGAGTGCCCGGACCTCGTCCGACATCTGGCCGAGATCGGATATTATCACTGATGAACCGCACGCGGCCTCCGCGGCAGCTCGCGAGGCGCCACTCAGGACGTTCGTGTCACCGACCGACGAAGGAAGTCGTGGTTCTTCCGCTGCCCATGATGGCAAATCCAGCTCCTTCCCTCTGGAATCTACACTTCTATAGAGGTCCCCATGGAAATGTCTCCTCTCCCTAGGCCAGTGCTCGACAAATGGGAGCTCCTTCGCTCCTCCCACAGCCCTGTACAGCTGGTCTCTTATCACCCGGATGGCGTCAATGCTCCACGCCGTCAGTGCGTCCCGGTCCACCACGATCGAGCCGCCAGGAGAATTCTTCACATTCGTGCCCACGAAGGAGGAGTGGTCGAATATCTTCATCAGCTTCTTCTGTTTGCGCTGATCCCTATTCGAGAATGAGGATTTTGCAGTGCCACTAACAGGTGCCGGGACGTCCATTCCGCCAAATTCACCGACCTGGTATCGTGAACGATACAGTGCAGCTAGTCAGTATGAATGCAGATTCACAAAAATGCGATGAAAGAACCATTTCCTAAACCCAGTGCAACAGACATCCCGCCGGAACTTGGCCTGAGAAGACCTAGCACGCAGACATGGTTAACTTACCACGGATGTCCACTCACCCCCAACGCCGCCCCCCAGCATCCCCCACTCGGCGACCCCCTTCTGCCACTTGGCCCTCCAGAGATGCTGCTGTATCTCTCCAATGACGGCTTCGCAATGACATGAACGATTGTCAGAAATGCCACGATGCGTAGCAATGAATCGAATAGAGAGCAGCGATGTGATAAAAGGGACCTACTCACCACACCTCCTGGCCAGGACGGCCTGTATCTGGCTGACCCTCTTCCCCGCCAAGTACGGGCCGCCGCCGCCGCCGTCCTCGACCCCACCCGCACCGTTCTTTCCCGCGGCACCATCCGCCGCCGCGAACCACGCCGCGGGCCCGGCCTCGAGCCATCCCAGGAAAGGCCTCTCCCACCGCGCCGTCCAGTGGTGCAATGCCGAGTGGAGCTCGACGGCCTCGTCGAGGGCAAGGTCGCGGTACGCGCGGAGGGTGCCCTCGGCGAGGCGGGCGGCCATCTCGGCGTGCGTGGCGCGATGATCGGGGTCGTAGCGGGAGGAGGAGGAGGAGGAGGGGGGCGGGACGCGATGCCGGTCGTAGTCGTGGTCGTCGTCGTCGCCCTCGCCGTTCCCCCCGCTCGTGCGGCGGGCTGCGAATGGCCTCGGACCGCCGGGCTTACCGTTCCGCGAATCTTCGTCCGCCGCCACCGCGCCCGCCCTGACTGGGGACATTTGCAACGTCGTCTCGAACGATGGCTCCGACTCGAAGGATGCCTTGTTGCCATCCTTCAGGTCCGGGAAACCGGGTAACGCGGCGACGGGCGTGGCCACTGAGGTGATGACGGGCGCCGAACTCGGCTTCGGCGTGGAGAGCGCCGGCGGGGGCGGAAAGTCTGAGGGAGAGGAGGGCATCGATCGCGTTTCGTTCGGCAAATGCTGCCGCGACGGACTCTCCGGATCGGAACTCTCCGAGTGCGACAGCATTGGCACTTGCTTCTTCTGCTGCGTTGGGCTATTTCGTGACTGTTCCGGCATTTGATCCTGTGCCGAAGCAGCGGCACTCTGGTGATCGTGATTCGTCCGATTCTCCATAGCCACCTGATGCTGCACGAGGGAGAGCAAGTTCTTCACGGCACGCACGGACGCGTCCGAGGGCATGTCCTTCCTCTTCCCCACCATTATCGTCGGCTGCATCGCGGAGAAGGCCGAGTACCATTTCTTCTTCGTCCCCGATCCCCCCTTGTCCTTTCCGGGGGCGCCGCTCGCTGCGCCCGCCGCGTCCCCGCCGCCGCCGTCCTCCTCCGACGTCAGCGCTCGTTCCCGCCCGCGATCGAGCCACCACGGAAGCCACGAGGCCGTGAACGAGAGCCAGTCCCGCGAGGAGAAGAGGTAGTCGGCGTCGCCCCGCCCGATCACGGCCTGGTAGGGATTGCGCTGCCTCGCCCACTCGAATCGAGACGCGAGGCGCGGGAGCAGCGGCCCATTGCTCGAGTGCGCCGATCCGCCGTTGACGTTTTCTTTGCCGCTGTCGTTCGAGAGCAGGCCGGGCAGGTCCCCGTCGGAGGCGAAGGGGTTCAGCTTCGAGATGGAAGAGTACGTCGATTCGAACGCCGTCGAGACGTGGGACGGAATCGCGAGCGATGGCACCAGCGACGATGCCTTGCCCCAGTAAGATTCTCCGTTGCCGTCATCGATGTCCGACGAGGAGGAGGTGGCCGGCCACGCCCACTCGCGAGCCGAGTCCGCCGCCCGCCGCGCCTGGCTCGCCCAGGAGGAGGAAGAGGGGAGCGACGACGACGACGACGAATCGTCGTCGCGCCGCGACTCTCCGGAGCGGTCGCGAGCCGCCGCGCTCCCGAAACGCCCGAGTCGCGCGGCGCCGTCCCCCCCTCCTCCCTCGTCGTCCTCGCTGTCCGAGTCGAAGGTTCCGCCGTAGCTCGCCATGTCATGATAGCGGGACATTCGGGCCATGTCGGATCGGCTGCGAATACGACGACGGCCGAGGCCGAGGTCGGCGCCGTCGCCGCCGTCGGATCGTCCGCCCGCGGCCGGGGCCGGGGACGACGCCGCCGCCGCCGACGACGTCGTCGTTGC
Source organism: Thalassiosira mediterranea (assembly GCA_036939795.1). Lineage (NCBI taxonomy): Eukaryota > Bacillariophyta > Thalassiosirophyceae > Thalassiosirales > Thalassiosiraceae > Thalassiosira > Thalassiosira mediterranea. The sequence goes on along the minus strand of JALLBE010001656.1, from coordinate 2,675 downwards.
CCCGGCGACGACGACGCGGGACTTCTTCGCGGCCCTGCGGTCCGCGAGGTAGCCCAGCAGGCCAACGCCCCCGCTTCCGCCGGCGGTTCCGCCGACGCCGCCGCCGGCCGCCGCCGTGGAGCCGGGCGGACCCGACCCCGCACCGTCATCCGCGGGCGCCGTCATGGTGATGGTGTCGTCGTCATGTTCATTCGAGAAGAATGAAGAATTTTGAAGGTGATGGGTGATGGTTGTGGTTGTGATTGTGATCTTTTGTGATGGGTGATGGGTGATGGGTGATGGCACCCTTTTATGGGCCAATAGAGTGCCCCCTTTGCGGGCCCTACTACGGGGCAGAGAAGTTCCAGCTCCAGCGTAAAAAAAGAAGAAGGAGTATTGCAAAATAGTATTTCTTATGAATATTAAAAATAAATTATCAATAATTTGATACATATTAACAACTACCAACATGGTATCAATAAAAAATGTCATAAGTAATTTGACATAGTGCTAATACCCATTCTGGATTCTCATTTTGGATTTGGGAAGATTCTGACGCTTCGCCACGATTTTCTTGCACGCAGGATCTGGGTGAGTCAGCATGCGTGCGCTGCATGCACGGCATTGGCCCCATAAAAAACCGAGCCTCCAAGATCATGACGACGACCACCGCCGGCGCCGTCGCCACCGATGCCGCCGCCGCCGCGGCGGCCGCTCCGTCCTCGGCCCTCCCAGCCTCCTACCGCGCCGCCCTCGACTCCCTCCTCGCTTCGTCGTCGTCCGAGGAGTCCGACCGCGCCCCCCTCTCGTCCATCTCCGACGAATCCCTCCTCGCCATCGCCCGGGAGCTCCTGACGAACCTGCACTCCCGTCGACACGAATGGACGACCGTCGACGACTGGCCCTCCAAGGAGGCGGAGCTCCTCGGCCTCGGGAGCGGAAACTCCGCCGCCGACCTCGGAGCCGCCATGGGAAGGCAGCAGGTGGGAGCCATCGTCGGTGATTATTTGCGCACCTTCGTCGAGGCCCTCGAGTACAAGATCGCGTGCAAGGTCGACGGAGGGAACGCAGCGAAGGTCCCCGAGCTGCTGGCCAAGAAGAGGACCGAGAGCACGCCCGACGGCGAGGCGACGGTGTACGGTCCCGTGGCCATCAGCCCTCTGTACCAGGGCACGACGTTCGAGGTGTGGGCCGGTCCCAAAGACGCCGCCAAGAAGGAGGACGGCGAGGAGGCGGAGGCGGCGGCCGGTGCATCCGGAGGAGAAGTCGCCGTCATCCTCGGCGCCGGGAATCAATCCGGCCTCTCCATCATCGACGTCCTCGACAACGCTCTCCGCGGACGTCGTCCGGCCCTCCTGAAGCTCCACCCCCTCCGCCCGTGGCTCGCCGGGCCGTGCTCGGTCCTGCTCGAGCCGTTGGCCCGACGGGGATACTTCGCGCAGGTTCCCGACGCGGGCGTGGAGGCGACCACGGCGCTGTTGAGCGATCCGAGCGTCGGGCACGTCCACGTCACGGGAGCGTATAGGACGGCGCTCGCGATACGCGAGACCCTATCGAAGGTCCATCCCGCGTATAGTCCCGAGAGGATTCGATCCATGGTCACGTCCGAGCTGGGGTGCGCGACCCCCCAAATCTTCGACGTCGGGACGTACACCCCCACGGAATTGAGGCACGCGGCGCAGATCGTCGTCTTCGGAAAAAAGAGCAATGGCGGATGCAACTGCCTCTCGAGTCAGGTCGTCGTCCTCCCCAGGGGGTGGGGTCAGAAGGACGAATTCCGGATGGCGCTGCGGGAGGAGCTGTCGCGTCAGAATACCACACCGTGCTACTATCCAGGATCGAAGGAACGTAAGGCCGAGATATTGAGGAAGTGCAAGGAGGCGGGGTCGGAGTGCTCGACCGTGACGAGCGCATCGGTGTCCGAGGACGTGAGGGTCGACGAGGCCGATCACACGACGTTGGTGGAGTGCGGCACCTTCGGCGAGGAGGGGTACGATCCGACCGCGCTCCTGGCCGAGTCGTTCGGTCCGATCCTCGCCATCGTCGAGCTCGACGACGGCGAAGATTCGAAGGAGGACGGCTCCTACCTCTCCTCCGTCGTCGTTCCCTTCCTGAACGACAAGGGAAACATCTTCGGATCCCTCTCGTGCAGCGTCTTCACCCCCGCGTCGGCCGGTGCGCCCGACCGCCCATCGCTGAAGTCGGCCCTCTCCGGCCTCCGATACGGATCCGTGTCCGTGAACCAGTGGAACGCCTTCGGGTACGTCGCCATGGCCAAGGGGGGGATGTGGGGAGGACACGCCCTGGAGGGACGGGGGGAGTCGGGGGACGGACTCGTCGGCGACGCGTTTGGCCTCATCGGCGACGATGGGGCTCGGTGGGGGAGGGCGATGGTGTACGGCCCGTCATTGGAGACGAAGCCCAATTTCGACATGGCGAGCCCTCCCCCGCCGATCGTGATCGACGTGCTTACGGAGGTGATGGTGAGCCCGAGCGCGCTCGCGGCGACGGTCGGCGCGATGAGGATGATCGCCGCGAGGTCGGTGTGGGGCATCGCTTCGTATATTGGTAGCCTCTTTTCCAGGAATGCTTCGGGTTGATTTCTGTCCAAAACGGGGTGTGCGATGAGACATGATGGAGAATCTGTAAGGGCAAGGAAAGAGGACTGGAGATAGCCAGTGCATGCTAAACTGAGA